>APFE030217600.1:0-47764 GCA_000404065.3 Pinus taeda | reverse complement strand
TATCATACTTCAAGGTTGGCCAATGGCGTTCTATGGCTTGAGACTCGAGTATGCCTTGGAATGTAGCTCGAATTACATAGCATGGAAGGATAGAATGGAGGTTGTATTATAAGACAATGGCTTGAAGGAATTCATTGATTAAGAAATCCCAAAGCCAGCTTCAACTAATGCACAAGAGTTGGCTGAGTGGAAGAAGTGTGCAGCAAAGGCGAGATGGATCAGCCTTGAGGGAGTTCGAAACCATATTGTCTTGCGTCTCGATGGGAAGGTTACTCCATTTTCAATGTGGAAGACATTGAAGAACCTCTACCAGAATAGTAGCGACCAGAGGAAATTGGTGCTCAAGGATAAGCTTTGAAGAATCAAGATGGAGAAGGGTGATACTATTTCCACCTATCTGAACAATCTTACCACCTGCAGAGATGAGCTTGGCAGTGTGGGAATAACTACTGTCGATGATGATATAGTGAGCCTCGCTCTCCTTGGCCTTCCAAAGAGTTGGAATAGCTACCAAGACTTTGTGAATGGAAGGGAGAAACTACCGAATTAGGAACGAATATGGCCGGATCTTATGCAGGAGGAGATCAGGAGGAGCATACAAGATGGTTCTTCATCCAAGAATGATGATGAACAAAATCTGGCCTTAACAGGTAAGATGCTTTAATTGTCACAAGATGGGACACTATGTGAGTAATTTCCCATCGAAGAAATCCAATAAGGGATCCTCAGAAGGATCGGAAGGTGAGGCATTAGCCTCTCAGTTCGAAATGGACTTTACCCTCATCGCATGCATGGTGTCATCGACGATGGGTTGTGTTTGGTATCTTGACAATGGAGCCTCATTCCACATGACTGGTGATACAAATTTATTTAGTGCCTTGGAGGAGAAAGACCTCAAGTTGTGCATAGAGATGGGTGAAAATGGAAGGTATAGTGTTTCAGGAGTGGCAGCGGTTGCTTTTCAGAGGGAGCATGGAGCTCCTCTCACCTTGACAGATGTGATGTATGTGCCTGGATTGAAGAAGAACTTAGTATTGGTTCCGATGTTGGAGGAGAAAGGCTACGATGTTGTCTTTAGTAAAGGAAAGGCGTTCCTAAGACACATAGCCATGGGTCAAACCAAGAGGATAGGGATTCAGGTGAAGAATCTCTATAAACTAGAGGTAGATGATTGTACATCATTGAGTATGAAAGCAGAATTGGTGCAAAGCCAAGACATTGGCGAGTTGTGGCATAGGCGGTTGGGCCATTTGCTTCATGGGGCTTTGAAGATAATGCAACAGATATTTACAAGACTTCCCAAAGGTAAACTTGAGCAAGTTGACACATGCAAATGTTGTACCTTGGGAAATTACACCAATTCTTCCTTTCATGATCGAGATAGTTGAGCAGAGGCTATCTTAGAGTGAGTTCATACTGATTTGTGTGGACCATTCTCGACGGCATCCACAATGAAGCAAACGTATTATGTGATTTTCATTGATGACTATTCTTGTAAATGTTGGATTTATTTCATGTAGAAGAAGGACCAAACTTTCACAAAGTTTTGTGAGTTCAAATCTTTGGTCGAGAAAGAGTTAGGAAAGAAGATCAAGGCCTTGAGAAGCGACAACGATGGAGAATATGTCTCTCAAGAGTTTAAGGACTCCTGTGCAGCAAAATGAATTAAACGAGAGTTGACAACACCTCATAACCCACAACAGAATGGGGTGGCTGAGAGGAAGAACAAAACTATTGTAGGGGCAGCACAGGTAATGCTACATGACCAAGGCCTACCACTTCACTTGTGGCTGACACATGCAACACAATGGTCTATTTTCAGAATAGAAGCTCGCATCACATACTTGGGATGAAGACACGAGAGGAAGCTTTCTTCGGTAAGAGACCAGATGTTGGTCACTTCATGATCTTTGGCTTATCGGTATATTTCCATGTGACAAAGGATGCACGGAAGAAGCTTGAGCCGACAACAGAGTTGGGGATATTTGTGGGGTACACTGCTACATCTCACAACTATCGGGTGTACTTGCCTACCAGTCGGAGGATAGTGGTTCACAGAGACCTCAAGTTTGATGAGCAGAAGGCCATTCGAGTTTCCCACGAGAGGGAGCTCCAATTATAGGTTGTGGAGGAACAGTTCGTTCCTAAGGAGGAGGAACCTCAGATTGATGTAGAGCAACTGCATGCAGAGGTTCTAGGAGTGGAGACATCCACTCAAGCAAAGTCTTCCAGAGGTAGACAGAAGCGCACAAGAGAAGCTGATAGATTGTTGGAAGATGCGAGAGAGAATATGGGAGCACCATCTTCTCAGCACAGATAGAGGAGGTCACCTGAGAGGTACACTAGATACATGGCCCTTGCTGGGGAATGTGTTGAGACCGAGCCATATTCCTTTGAGGAAGTAGTGTAGCAGTTGATATGGGTTGATGCTATGGTGGACGAGTATGACTCCATAGTTCGTAACAGTGTTTGGGACGTGGTTCCAAGACCGGAGAACAAGTCAGTTGTGAGTTCCCGTTGGCTTTACAAGGTAAAGTAAGATGTTGATGGTAGTGTGGAGAAGCATAAAATAAGATTTGTTGCCCGTGGCTTTTCACAGGTCGAGAGGATCATGTTGTTGCAGTGTATTTCGACAAAGGAGCAAGATGCTGACATTTTGACAAAGGCATTGTCAAAGTGTAAATTCAATTTCCATAGCGACAGGATCGGGGTGGCAGATACTCCATTTCTTGTTGAGAGTGAGTGTTGAAATATGGCAACAAGAATATTCCAATTTAATTTGTCCTTGAATTAAATTGTGAATTAAAATTGAATTTAGTCTTAACAGCTACTTGGAAATAATTAATTAATTTTTTTTAAATTAATTAGTTGGCGAAATTCAAGTTAGAAGTCTTTTTGAAGTCATGCAAGAGTTATCCCTTAAATTAAGGAGATAAGATTGAGTTATATTTGAGTTGTAATTAGTTAACTTAGTTTACTGAGTTAAGTCCAGTTAAATTAGTTCCAAATTGTTTGACGAACTAATAGTGAGTTAATAGTCAGTTGATGCATTAATGCACTCAACTAGTGCTACTCCATTTAACTAAAGATTCCATCATCAAAATGTCATGCATGTCTATTCTGAGAAAGACCCAGTTGAGATAAATGTTCAAGGACAATGTACTATCAATTACATGTGTTTTCTCATGGAGAAAACTCATGCATGCAATCAAGATTTATCCTTGACGATTGCGCAGTTTTGAAGGATTAGTTTTCCACTTGGTAACATGAAATCATCCAGAAGGAATAACGCAAGGAAATAGGAGCTTGGAGGGCAGAGAGGAAGGCTGGAGAGAAGCCAAGATTGCCTGTGAGCATATGTGAGGATTTTATTTAGAGCTGGCTAGTTGTGAGAGCTAAGGCTTTGTATAATTCCTATGTATTTCCACCATGTATGATAATACAATAGTGTGGGCTTTTTAGCTGAGGCTTTCCAAAAAGTATTTTCATGTGTATTGTGCCATTGATTCTTCTTATTCTGGTTATATTGTTGAACTCAATCTTTAAGCTTCCGCAAATTGATAGTAGAAGTAGGTTATAATATTATGCTTTGATTTATATTTCATTATCGGGTTAACCTACACAGGTTTTCTACACAACCTTCACAACAACTTGCCTTGCTTCATCACGTTCACAAGCTTCAGTGTCTTTCTTGCATAAAGGCAGCCTGTCGATCACAGTTGATCCATTCCCTTCACAGGTTGCTCACCCGGACTTGGTCCAGTTGTAGGCTAAGTAGCTTCCCCTTGAAAATTGTGCATTTCTGAAGGGAAACCAACCTTCCCTCTAGGAATTATGCAATCCTCTCTAACAACTTACTGGGCTATAGGATTGCGCAATCCTACTAGCCAACCCTCCCAATAGGATTTGCGCAAATTTTCCTAGCAGCAGGCTATTCAACCCAGGATTGTGCAAATCTGGGCAGTAGTCAGCTGCTCTTCCCAGAAATTGCACAAATATCTTGGGCAGCCAGCCCAACCCGTAGCCAGAAATGCACATTTTTCTCCAATAGTCGAGCAGTCTCTGTGCAGCTGAGTTGACCGGTTTCCTCCGGGACTAAGCAAAACAGACTTGCATGCATGGCCTACTTCTCCCAAGGCAACATGCAAAGGAATCCCTTATTTCATTGATCTATGTTTAGCAATTCGAGGTTACATGCAAGGAGTAATTCCGAAACTTCCCACCAAGTGTCGCTTCCCCTAGATTCGTGGCATGTGTGTCACAACCTTGATGTTATCAAAAATCATCAACCAGACGCTGTAGAGCTCATTACTCACTTCAACCTTGCAGCTCTGACATCCCACATCACATATAAGAGCAGTCGACACATTCAACTCAGTTGTTTTGGGATAAGTCTGCTTCCCATGCCTTGTGCCACATTTTTGTCGCTTTTTGTGTTTTCGCTTGTGGGATTATTGTTTGCTTGATTTATTTGAATGCTTGTTGTTGTTTACATGTATACTAGCTTGTCCTAGCTCTGTTTCAGTTTTCATTGCTATCTCACCGATGTTGCATGCATGAAACTGTTTCAGATGAACGTTCGCCCAATTGACGAACTGCCTCACCCACATGCATGTTGATCTATTTGCTGAATCTTTCATTCATGCTTTGCATGCATTGTCAATCACTTTTGCTATCACTTAGTGTTGCCATGCATTCATTGACATACTTGCTTTCAGTCACCCATCAGCGAGTCGGGCCAACCTTGGCCCAGACTCCACCTTCACCAAGGTTGCATTACCCAATCTGGGAAAGGAAGGCTCACCTTCCTCACCAGATTTGTGCATCCTACCCGACACTGGCCTCTAGGACTATTTTGCGCATTTCTAGAGGATAGTGGCTGCTTGGCGCAAGAAATTGCATAGATCTGCCCCTAGGCCAGCAATCCTTCCCAGCTGGAATTACGCATTGCATAATCCCAATAGTCAACAGCTAGACTGGACTGTGCATTGCACAATTCCAGCAGTCAGCCAGTCTCCGAGCAGTCCAGACTGTGCCCGTAGCAGTCTTGGCATTCAATCTCCTCACCTCCCGGCTAAAATTGCGCAACCTTCATGATCATTCACCTAGGTATGTTGGAAGTCAATCCTCATGTTAATTTTGGTTTTCAACTGACAAATTACTTGTTATGAGCGTTGCCATGTCTCTAGATATCGCAGGTGTTCATCTGCCTCTCAGCAGTACATGTACAATGGTTTCCAGGAGAGTAGAGATGAGGACACTATTCAGAGCACACTTGGGGATGCAGTCGATCAAGTGTCTATGAGCTTGACTACTCACGAAGACTGTTGGGTCTAAAATGCGGATGCAAGTTAGAGTTTCATTTACTATCAATCCGGGTAAGTAAACTTCAAGGATCATCCAATATATATGGAATTAGAGACAAACTGAACTAAGCTAGGTGAAGATGTGCCAAAGCTCCCTTATAGGAGGTCTTTCATTGAGATCTCCAACACCTATTTAGTCATTTAACAAAATGAAATCTAAAAACATTGTGACAAGTGTAAGAAATATTCAAGCTCCCTTACAGGAGACTGTTCATTAATATTTCTAATCATCTTAATCAACAAACTATTTAAACTATTGAAATTAAAGAACTTAAACCTAATTTTGATTGATTGCATGAAATAGTAAATCTCTCTTACAAGAAACTATTCGTTTATATCTCAAGCATATAAATCATAAACTTAAACTAATGAAATCAAACATTAAATAACAAATCAGATTCATTGAAAGAAACATAAATACTTTCTTACAAAAGGTCATTCATTAATATTTCAAACATATGAACCTAATGACAAACAAACATAAAATTAAAGCTTACCAAAACAAAAGTGTACTTGCTAGACAATAAGGGCCCTTCCAAGGATTCACAAGCGCATTAAAAGAGAAGTCAAATGTAGAAGATCAAAGAAGCTCCATTTTATTTATCATCAATTTCAAATTGCAATTACAAGTTCTACATTCGAAGAGGTTCCAAAATATCCATTACAATGATTCTAAATTCTAACTTCTCATTACAAAGTTATAAGATCCTAAGGTTCTAAATTCTAACTTCTCAATTCTAAATTCTAAATTACAAAATTACAAATGAAGGAGATAACACTGCTATTTATACAAAAGTTATGATAACAAACTCATAAATGTGGATCCACATTTATGAGGACGGATTAAATAGTGGATCCACATTTATCTTTTGCCCAAAGTGTAGAAAGAAACATGCTCTAAGGGAATGTCCCTTGGATGCAAAGGTTGTAGAAATATGTGTGATCTGTTCAGAGAATCATGAAACCAAGGATTGTCCTTCAATCCCTGGTCTCAAAGCTGTCTTTCAGGAAGATCCAAGTACCATTGAGGCTCTCTGTTTTGTTTCAAGAAGACCTTGGCAGGGGCAACAAAATCAAGGGTTTAGCAACCCTATGAATTTTCAACCTCCACCAAATTGGAATCCTTGGCAACAACCTTGGTCCCAACCTCAAAACCCTTTCCAAACATGGATGCAAGGTATGCAGAATCCTTATGGGAGATTTGATCAATTTTACCAATATCCTCCATCTTTTCAAAATCAGCAAGTTCCACAATTTCCAAATCAAAATCCACAACTATCATTGCCATTTCCACAACAACAACAACCCTCTAGACAGAATTCAAATTCTCAACTCTTGCTTCAACAAAAGTCAAATCAACTTCCTTCTCAACCATTGATGAACCCCAATAATAAAAACCCTCAAAATGCTTTCATGATGGAAGGTTTACAATTTCAATTTCCTGCCTATATGATTGTTCCTCTCAATGATGTACAACTCAGATCAGGTAGAGTTCTGGATAAACCTTCTATAGATGTTCAAAAACAAAGCATTTCTGAGGAAGATTCTCTTGTAGCCAATAAGGGTTCTGAAGCATCTCTTCAAAACCCAAGTACTCAAAAAGGAAAAGAAAAAGAGTTAACCCCCACAATTCCTATAGTTGAGCAACCTGTATCTTCATCCACACCTCCTTTTCCTGAAAGGTTACAAATTGACAAAGGAGTGGAAAAACACATCTTGTTGCCTGAATATGACTTTCTAGATGAATTGAAGAATGTCTGTATCAAGATTCCATTGTTACAAGCCATTAAAAAATTCCTATTCTAGCAAAGACAATAAAGGAGTTAAATCTTAAAAGACCAAGAAGGAAACCAAGAGATACCAGAAAAATCCACCTGGTAGGAAAAATTGCAGATATCATGATGGGAAAAGTTACCATGCTGAAGTATGTAGACCCTGGTAGTCCAATTGTTAAAAAAACTATCAATGGGGTAGAAATTCCAAACACTTTGATTGATTTAGGGGCTGCTATCAACATTATGAGTAGGCAGACTATGGAACAGCTAAAACTTCCTAATCTTCTTTTTACACCTACTTTATTACAACTTGCAGATCGCTCAATTATTAAACCAGATGGTGGATTAGAAGACATTTCAGTCTCCTTAGACTCTTTGGAATATCCAGTGGATTTCATGATTTTAACCCCCAAGAGTAATTTAGGTGGACATCCTCTTATTTTAGGAAGACCTTGGCTAGCAACAGCTGATGCTTTCATAAGTTGTAGGTCAGGGAATATGTACGTTTCTGATGGTAATTCGACAAAGAAGTTCAATCTGTATTCTGCAGCAAAAGCAATCACAGAAATAGGAGATAATGAATGGATTGACGATGAAGATATTATACAACCTGTCTTTACCATTTCTGAGATTAGTGAAGATAGTCAAATTCTGAACACAACAGAAAATTTTGAACCATCTTTAGAATATGACTCCACACAATTTCAGTTGGATTCTGACATAGAGTGTCTATCATCTAGACAAATGTCTCTTTTCTCTATGGAAGAGTTTGGTAGTTCTGCCATTGAGATTTTTCCAGGAAAAACATTAAATATCAACAAAAACTTGGAAAAATCACAATAGGAGGAGCTAACCAAAATCTTGCAAAAACATTCTACTGCATTTGCATGGGAGTACACAGATATGAAAGGTATTTATCCTAAGACTTTCATTCATCACATCTACATTGAGGAAAACAATAGACCAATCAGACAACCTCAAAGAAGTATGAATCCAAACCTTAGGGAGATAGTGAAAGAAGAGCTCCAAAAGTTACTTAATGTAAACTTCATTTACCCTATTTCAGATAGCCGGTGGGTTTCGCATTTGGTTATAGTACCTAAAAAGAATGGTAAATGGAGGGTTTGCATTGATTACAGAGAATTGAACAAAGCAACCTTGAAGGATCACTTTCCTTTACCCTTTATTGATCAAGTATTAGATACTTTAGCAGGCAAAAAGTATTTCTCATTCTTGGATGGTTTTAGTGGTTACAATCAGATTCAGGTAGCAACTGAAGATCAAGACAAGACCACATTTACTTGTCCATGGGGAACTTTCGCCTACCGAGTACTTCCTTTTGGATTATGTAATGCACCAGCAACATTCCAAAGGGCAGTACTAGGAATCTTTTCTGATCTAATTCATGATTGTGTAGAGGTTTACATGGATGATTTTACAGTTTATGGTGATTCATTTGAAGAGGCATTAGAGAATTTGGAAAAGGTTCTTATCAGGTGTAAGGAGACAAACCTTTCATTAAGTCATGAGAAATGTTTTATGATGTTTACTGAAGGGATTGTTTTAGGACATCATATTTCAGGAGATGGAATTAAGGTTGATAGATCAAAAGTTGAAGTTATCTCCAAATTACCGATTCCAAATTGTCAAAAAGATGTTAGAAGTTTTCTTGGGTTTACTGGTTATTATACAAGATTTATTGAAAACTTAACTCACAAAAGACTGTGAATTCAAATGGGATCCTGATTGTCAATCTGCATTTGAAGCTTTAAAAACTAGAATATCTGAAGCACCCATTTTGAGAGGACCAAATTGCAAAATTCCTTTCCATATTTCTACAGATGCTTTAGATACAGCTCTAGGAGCTGTGTTGGGTCAAAATGATTTAGTTCCTTATGCTATTTATTACACTAGTAAAAATTTGACTCCCACTGAGTTAAATTATACTGTACTGAAAAAGAGTTTTTAGCCGTTGTTCATGCAATTAACAAGTTTAGACACTATATAGCAGGCTATGAAACTTTTGTCCATACTGATCATTCTTCCATTAGATATCTCATGAACAAACCTGTTACCAATGGCAGAGTCACAAGATGGATTTTACTTTTACAAGAATTAAATATTACTGTGTTAGATAGGCCAGGGAAACAAAATACAGTAGCTGATTTCTTGTCTAGAATCCAAAACACTAATGAAGATTCTCTAGTAGAGGATAAGTTTCCAGATGAATATCTGTTTGCAGTAACTACTAAAACTCCTTGTTATGTAGATATTGCTAACTATTTGGTTACAAGGAAGCTACCTCCACACTTATTTCCTAATGGGAAAAGGAAAATCATTCAGGAGAGCTCAAAGTATTCATGGATTTCTAACGAATTGTTCAAAACAGGGTTAGATTGTGTGATCAGAAGATGTGTTCGGGAAGATGAAATGCCTGACATTCTTAAGGCATGTCATGATGAACCATGCGGTGGACACTTTGCTGACAAGAGGACGGCCTATAAAATCCTTTCTTTAGGATATTATTGGCCTTCTCTCTTCAAAGATGCCAAACAATATGTCAGAAGGTGTGACAACTGCCAAAGAGTTGGGAGACCAACTCTTTCAAATGAAATGCCGCTACGACCGCAGGTACTCATCGAACCCTTTGAGAAATGGGCTTTAGATTTCGTTGGACCTATTAATCCACCATCTAAACAAAAGAAGTATATATTGGTTTGCACTGATTATGTTACTAAATGGGTAGAAGCCAAGGCATTGCCTTCTGCCACTGAGAATTCAATTATTCAATTTCTTTTTGATGATATTTTTACTCATTTTGGTGTCCCAAGAGAAATTGTGACAGATCAGGGAAGTCAATTTACATCTAAATTGATGGAGAAGCTGATGGAGGAATACAAAATCAAGCATAGAAAATCTACTCCATACCATCTGCAAGCAAATGGTCAAGTGGTATCCACAAATAAAGTTCTTGAGAGCATCATCACCAAGACTTTTCATCTCCACAGAAGAGATTGGGCAAAAAGGCTTCCTGAAGCATTATGGGCCTATAGAACTACATGGAGGAACACAACAGGACATTCTCCCTATGAACTTGTTTATGGGAAAGAAGTCTTGCTCCCCATTGAGTTTCAAATCAAGACCTTCAAGATGGCAGTTTAGCTGGGGATGAGTCTATCAGAAGCCAAAAAGCACAGAATGGAGCAGCTACATGAGCTAGATGAAATAAGACAAGATGCAATTTTAAGGACCGATTTAGTTCAGCACCAAAGAACTAAGTGGCATGACCGGTATATCAAAGAAAAGAAGTTTCAAAAGGGAGATTGGGCGTTACTGTTTGATTCAAAATTCAAAGACTTCAAAGGGAAATTTCAAACTCATTGGCTTGGGCCATATGAGATTGAAGAAGTCTTTAACAATGGAGCAGTTCGAATCAAGACTATTGATGAGTCTCAAATTCCTCTCATTGTGAATGGTCACCGATTGAAAGTTTATCAGAAGCCACTCTCAAAAGAGGACTTTGTCAAAATGTTTCAAGAAAAATCTGCAATGAGGCTAGTGGAGAAGAATCCTTCTCCTCCATCAACCTAATCTTTGTTTTTTCTGAATTGAAAAAAAAAAGAAAAAAAAATAAAGAAAAAATATGTGTATAAGCCTGAAAACCAATCTCAGATTGGCGGTCTTATACAGAAAACATGGAGTGAAAATCAGGGACACCTGACACTCCATATTTTCCAAAAAAAAAAAAATCTCTCTCTTTCCATCATCATTTCATCTTCGCTCCATTTTACTTCACTCCATATTTTTCATTCCATTTCATTTTTTCACTTCATTCCATCCACTCCATTTCATATCATCAATAAAAATCCTTTTTAGGATTATTTCCATTTAGTTAGTCTTTTCCTAACTAACTTTGTGTAGTTAAAAGGGAGATGTCTTAGTTTCCGCAGCTGGAAACTGTTTCCGCAGCTCGCACCAGTTTCCGCAGCTAGAAATGACTCTGTCTCTACAGCTAGCAGCACTCTGTTTTCAAAGGAAAATCTCAGTCAAAGGATTCACATCATCATCACCAAATGCAGCAAGGATATGAGGCACCTGCAAGAATAAAAAGCAATAATGGATCAGCAACCCTAATCAACAAATGGAAAAACTCATAAAGGTATGATCAAAATATTTTCCAAACAACAATTTAATGTCATTTTATGCATAGTTATTAAATCGTGGAAGAGCCACTAAATGAAATGATTAAGCAAAAATCATCCCACTTCTCCTCCACGATAATCCTTCATCCACCTCATACCCTTCTAACGGTCCCATGATCGCTTTTAAATTAAACTCAAAATGGGACTGTGGTTTCATTTATTGACCGTACAAAGAAGTGACCTATTACACTACGTCTCTTCACTACATGATTTCCGCAGCCAATAATGATACGTGTGTAAAGCCACTCGGCTCTAAACGATTTGGCCATTATGCCATACCCTTATCACTCCATTTCCGCATGCATTTGAATTCATTCTTGTGTTCTACTCCTTCATACGCACACTATTTTCACTCCCATTTCCGCTGTAAACTCCACAGCTCTGTTCCAAACCCCACTTACAGTCTGTAAAACGCTTTTCATTGCGGCTATTCCACTTACAGCCGTAATTCATCCGTTTTCCCGTGAAGCATCCTCCCTGAGCAGTCATATACAGTCAAAACTTCAGCCAAAGATTGAGAGCCGAAGATGGGAAAGCTTCTTAGAGCTGAACCCGAAGGTCCGAAATATTTAGAAGGAAATCCTCAGACGAAGGAAGCACTGAAAAAAGAAAAATGGTTAAAGTTCATTGAAAAATTCAGAGGATATGATAAAGAGGTAACGAAGGCATTTGCTTGGTCCTTCAATGGAAATACCGTGGAAGTAGGGGACCTGAAATTTACAATAACAGAGAATACAATAGCCACATCAACCAGTCTACCTCAGGTGGGAGACAGATGGTTTAAAAAACAGAGTGGAAGATCAGGCATGGAAGGATATGCTCAAGAACCCAGGTATGGACACTTCAATATTTACTAAAGGGATTCCTGTACATGTAATTAAGGAAGAATGGACTGCATTGGTATTACTTATTCAAAAGTTTATTACATTTGAGGGCCGCTTTGGTACCATGTATATGTACCATGCAAGGATTATGATTAATTTCATGGAAGGCCATGCCATCAATCTACCCTACTTTCTGCTAAGAAGCCTAAAGAAAATGAGTTCCACTGTCCAAAAGAATGTAGGCCATATTGAACCCCACTTATATCATCACGGCCTCATTAGAATTCTCATAGAGGATCAACTGAAAAATCACAAGGATACATGGGAAAAGTTTTTGATCAGGAATCATTTCCAAGAAGTGATTGAAGCTTCCGCTAGCAGTTCTCCTAAAATTCCAAAAGGAAGTAGGAGAACAAAGAGAGATGTTGCTGCCCAGGACCCTCCTATTGTGCAAACTCAGGAAACTACCCAAGAAGGAAAGAAACAGAAAAAGGATAAAGGGAAGACAATTTTTCATGAATCATCTCCATCACCTGAACCTTCAGTAGAAGAAGACTCCCAAACCTTGGCTGATAGATTAGCACAACTTCAAGCCACTGCCCTCTCAAAGAGGAAACAAAAAGAAAAGCAGAGTGCCGAGCAAAAGAGCACTAGTGTACAAGTGAGGAGAAGCAGTAGACTGAAGGGAAAAATGAGTGTGACTAAAGAAAAAAGTCACATTTCATTGATTTGGGAGAAGCTACACCTCAAAAGGCTCCATCTCAGCCTGACCTTGAGTCCACTCCTCCACGTGAGGAGAGTCCCTTTCAATCAGAAATTAATTTTTAACATAGCCCAAGAAGAATACCTGAGATTGATCCTGACCAACAAGAAGTATATGATTATTTGGAGGAATTGGAGCAATCAGTTGCAGGTCCAAGCACTATAGTGCCTCTTGATGAACAGGTCAAATCTTTAAAACAGGAGGTTTTTGAACTAGAAGTCCTGAACTGCCATATTAAATAAGAAAATGAAGCATTGAAAGAACAAAGGAAAGTGGACAAAATGGTCCATGACAATACAATGCTTCACTTAGGACTCTGGCAGAAGAAGAACAGAAAATTGAAAGGGAAATGTAAGAAACTCAGCAGGGCATTGATCAATTTGAGGTTCAGGTGTTTAATTAAGAAACCAAGAACAATTTTGGCAACAAGGAGAAAGAGAAGAAGGCTAGATGTTTTGGCAGAAGCATCTGAGCACATGGATTAAAAACAACGACAAAGTTTTGGTTGCATGAGGACATGCAACACCTTGACAGTGGGGGTATGTTGAGCCTCAAACCTACACTTCTTTACACATCCTCCCGACCTCTTTTTCCTATTCATTTCCTTATTTTGCCACTGATTCCCTCCATCAATTTGCTCAAATCATTGTATTTTAGGACTTTTTACATGATTTTCTAATTATGCTAATGACTGTGTTTGGTTTAGAATTTTGGTTCAAGGTGCTGCGTTTTCCGCAGCTCACACAAGGTTTACACAGGGTTTTCCACAGCTGATCTCGGTTTCCGCAGCCAACCCCAGATTCCACAGCTGTTTTATTAAATGTTATGTTCCAGGTGTCCTCCGAGAAGAAGAGCCACATGGGCAAGTTCGTGGAACCAAGGACATGGTGTGTGTCCCTCCAGATCATCCAAACCAGTCATCCAAGCCCATGGTCAACGAGGAGGCAACTTCGGTCAAACAGAGGTCATTGGCGGTGGCACGGATCTACGTGTTCTGTTTTAGAGCACGTGAAGAACAGGTGGCATCGTCCTCAGTTATGAAGGTAGTGGGAAACATAATCCAACAGTGGATTGAATGCCCACAATGACCGTTGCCTAAATCCAAGGACGTAGCAAGACTACGTGTTTTTATTCAGCTGTTCGAATTACTTAGATTTCGTTAACTTAGTTCGCCTTCTTCAGTTATAAATAAAGCGTCTTTGAATGCTGGCTAAGTTAGTTGTTAGCTGCTGTTAGGTACTTTTGAACTCCCACTGTATTTTCTATTTTCATGCATAATATATGAGAAGACTGTTATCCCATTTATGCGTGTGATTGATCTTTGAAACGGCTGGAGTAGGGATAGGGCCCCTGTTTACTAAAGGCCTGTACAGTACTTTTAATTTCCTGCATTTCGTTTTCTTATTTCATGTATATAATGTCTTTGATTGCCATGTTTTGATAGCTGTACATACATTTCAAATTCTGCTTGTTTACATTTATGCTCTTTTTCATGACTGATCAGTGTGTTATGCAGGTTTCTTACGCATGCTCGGGACAGTTTTATGCTTTTCTTTTTCATAACTAGTGACACTTGTGATCATCTTCTCTATGTTCCTGACCTTCTTTCTTTTGCAGCCTTTATTTCTTTACTATCACTTAGTTAATTTGCATATTTGCTTTCTGTTTTTAGACATCAAGTTGTTTATCTATTGATGGTTCCTTCTTCATAATTTAATATCTTTATTGAGGACCAAAATATCATTTAAGCACAGCTTGGTTTATTTATTCAAGAACTCACAATTGCTTGACTTGTTTTTAATTGTTTATCACATGACATATTCAGTTAAAAGGTAGAGGTTAAGAAGAAGTTAAAGTATTTGTGACTAGTCTTTCTAGATTTACTTTAGTTTCACATTGCTTAGTTGTTATTTGACATAGATTTCATTTTCATTTCCTTGCAGCAGCAGAGATACTGGACCAATATCATTAGTCTTTTTTTTGATGCCTTTAATTTCCTTTAAGAGTTGATTCATTTCAAGTTTTCTTGCAGAATACTTTTAAATTGTAAAAAGCACATCACAATCTCACACACTTCACTCACTTTATTTCATTTCCATCACATCACATTAGGAGAGATATACTTGAAAACAAACCTAAAAAGTTAAAAATGACAAAATCTTAAGAAATAGTTGCCAAAGTACATACAGTACACCTCACTTCATCAGCTTATGAGCCCCGGGTTGACATTTAAAAGTTGCAATTTATACATCACTAAATTGACCAAACAATCCCAACGGTCACCATATTGTACTATAAATGTATATCAATTGTGAATAAAATTGTATTGCATGTTTTATCTTTACTATTTGTTCTCGCTCACCATGTGTGTTTGACATGGTATCAGAGCAGGCGATCGCTGGTCCTGCTCCAATTTGAGCCACTTGTTTTTGTGGTCTCTATATATGGTTCTGTCTGCGTGACCAACACTGTCTCATAACGCTCTCTGTCTCATAATCTGCTGCCTCTGCCATAATGCATCCATTGGTTAACGCCTGAATGCATTTGTTTGGTTAACACCTGAAGGAGAACGCTGCGTTGAAGTGGTGATTGCTTATGACATGAACGCAACTGTTTGGTTAACGCCTGAAGGAGAACGCTGCGTTGAAGCGGTGATTGCTTCTGACATGATATCTGTTCACTGTGCGTTTGAATGAGACTTTTTTTTAGCGTTGAAGCAGTGATTGTGCTGCCTCATGTGCATGATTGTGGGTTCTGTTTTTCATGGTGTCCAATGACGGTTCTACAATAATATTCATGCTCCAACACCACACAAATTACTATCAAGCACTTTCCTTAGGATAAGCTGCGACGACAGCAACAGGGTTACTCTTATGTAAAAATCAACCCAGACCTGCCCCTTCTCCCAATCGCTGATTTGTGCCTCCAGTGGAATTGAAACTTGGTGGTTGGCTTGGAATACGACCATTCTTCGCCACTGAACGACAACCCCATTGGAAATGTTTTTATGTTTGAAACAGTGCATCAGTGGTTTTATTTTCGAAGTACTACATCCTGCAGATGTCTAGGTTATCACATAGTTATGGTGAATCAATTTTCAGCGACTGTGCGGAAGATCCTGCTCTGTGACCTACTACTGTAATTTACCTAAATTGGAAGCAGTAAGCAGGATAACTGAGAATTTGCTCATAGTTTATTCGAATTTTGAAGAAAATACAGTTGAATTTCCCATGTAGGCAGACTCGACAAATGAGGGAAAGAACTCAAATTCGTTGAAGACAAATCCAAGGTAGTTTTCAGTGCATTATTCTTTGTGACAAACGGTTTTTCCTGTGATATATCTAGCATTTGCAGTGGGCACGTCGATCTCCCTGAAGTAGAACTTGGCCCCTTCTCTGAGGCAAATTTGAGCTACTTCTGAGGCAACTCAATAACCTATGAGGCAAACTTGGTCTTTTGAGGCAATCCGGGACTTTTCCGAGGCAAATTCCGGCTATTTCTGAGGTAACTCGGGTATCTCTGAGGCAAATTCGGTCATCTGCGGTTCGAGTCACTCTAGAGGCAACTCGGGGTATTCTCTGACGCTGAACTATCATCAGTGGCTATTCTATGACACAGAACTATCACCTGAGCAAAAGGATTTCAATGTCATAAAACAATTTGTGCCAATTCCATATCTGCTAAGTCTCGACCCAGGTAAGCAAGTTTCTGTGACAGACACGATGTAAGGATCATAAAAACGTTTGACTATAATATGAAGCCTATTGAATGACTAGGGCATAAGTTTCGCGGCCATTCTAGTCGATTTGGCTATTCGTCTTCCTTTTAATCCTGAAGAATTGATTCATTCGTCTGTGGCCTCAGTCTTGTTCTTACCTTGACCCGTGAGCTTGTGAAAAGTCTCGGCCTACCACCTGTAACATATACAGGTTGTTGTAAGTGTCTCTCTTGTCTAATTGAATGACTGGTTCGCATCATATTACGGTTGAATAGACTTGGTCTCTTGTATATATATGACTACAAAACCAATCAAGCCAACCTAACTGGTGACTAAGGGGGTGAATCCGATCAGAAATCCAAGAACAAAACAAAGCAGAAAATGAAGCAATGGTCTCTTCCAACAACAGTTGGCATAAACGAAGGTGGCTCCTTTGCAATTTGCATTGAGTTCCATAATCAACGGCCTCAAACGCTTGTTGAACTTTAAAGCCAGTTCATTTGGAAACGCTGCGCATTGATTTTCATCTACCCGATTCAAGGTGCGTTCATATGGTATGCAACCAATGGGTCCCACATTTTCCACAAGGATTTTCCGTGCATCCATTTCGTATAATCTCACCAGTTGAGCCCTGTAAGTGGTCATCAATTGGTCTATAAATGAGTCTGGGGTGACAAATACCTGTTGAATAGTTGATGCAATTGGGACCAAGTAGTTGTTTATGAAGTCATTGGCACCCATTGTGATAGAGAATACAGACTTCCCAGCAACTCTTTCATTGCGTTTTCTCCTAGCATGCGTGTCAGTTCCCTTCTTGTTTCAGCAAAGTTGTTCACTTGTACCCCATATTGAGTTATGTACGCAGATTTGTGGAAGCATTTCATTCTATATTGTGTTGGTAACTCCTGCGTTTGGTGAATGTTGTGTGAATACATCAAATTCACTGTGTATGCATTGGGCTAGCAGCCACTAGGCAGCCTGAGAAAAGTGATGCGAATGGTCGTTGGCTTCCATGGTTTTTTTCAACACTGTTGTCAGCATATATATATTTCAATATGACTTGGAGAAGTTCAGGCCCATATACCCATGATTTTCTTATTGTCATAATTTTTGGAGAAGTTCGAAGAGATTTGTTATTGACTGTGGAATAGTTTTGGCTAGTCTTTGCATCAGATTTGGATTTTTTATTAAAGTAATGCTCCATTTTTTAAGAAGCTTGAAATATCTTTCCAAGAAGCTTTTAGCTTTCTGAGGAACTCAAAGTATCATTAAGACACTCCATTTTTTTGGGAAAATGGATCAAATTGGTGAAGTATTAGAGTTTTTGAAAACTCTAATACAATATACTTCTAATGACACATTCCAAATCAGCAAAGCCTCTCTCTCAGAAATTCAGACATGTCTACAAAATGCACAGAAAAAGATTGATTTTTTGCAGCTTGAATCACAGCTACAGCAAGAAGAGCTACATCAAAATAGACACCATTCTGAACCTGTTTTTGTTCAGAACATTGAGACAACCACCCATCAACAGCATGTCAATAATGTTCCTATTCATTGAAATAAAGCAGCAGTTGTACATGCAGATGCAGAAACTCAGTCTGCACTTCCCAAGCCCATCATCAGAACTTGGGAACAACTTGTCCACAACAAGCACATAACTCGTCTTGGATATGACAAGGACTTGTCCTTTCATATTCCAGACTACGCCAAGCCCATTCAGTTTCAGAGTGCTAGATTCATTCATGAGAGTTCACCTGCTCTTCATGACAGTTCAGCTCCAGCTGTTCCAGACTCTGCCTCTCTTCCACAGTAGCAACAACAATAACAACAGATCGTGAATTGCCAACACTGTGATCGAGTTGGCCATCTGAAAGATCACTATTTTGATCTTCATCTATGTAAGCATTGCCATAAAACTAGCCATTCTTCACACAGATGCTTCAACAACAAACGTCCTGCGAGAACAAAGATTCATCTAGGATGGATCGCTTCTTGGCAATGGGCATCAACAGCCAAGAAGATATTCCAAACACATGTTAGAACTTGTTCCAGAATATTGAACAGTCTTGCAGTTGAGTTTTCTCCATCTTCTCACCTTGTATCTGACAGGGGGGGGAAATGATGGTCATCTACAAGCTTCAAAGCCACATCAAGCGAGCCTGAGCCACAACCTGCCACACCAGTTTCAGTGTAGCCAGAGACAAAGATGCCCATGAACATGCCTTCAGTTGGAAATCTGGGACACTTCCTCTAGCAGAAGACTTCAACTTCTTGCCAGCTTTGGAAGAATTCCAGGAACAAAATTGAGAACACTTCCTCTAACAGAAGACTCCAGCTTCTTGCCAGTTTTGGAAGAGTTCCAGGAATTGCATTAAGCATTCCAGAGTTGTTGGTCATCCTTAAACCATCACAGGTTGAGACTTCCCTTTTTAAGTTGAAGTTTTACCTTTTATGCGGGGTGAGACCTCCCTTTATGGTTGAAGGTTCCCTCTTCAAAAACAATAGGAGCACTTCCTCTAGCAGAAGACTTCAGCTTCTTGCCAGTTTTGGAAGAGTTTTGGGAACTGCACTAAGCGTTCCAGTGTTGGTGGTCATCCTTAAACCACCGCCCTTTATACCAACATTTCATAGAGCACATTCAGCTTAGTGCTGCCATGCATTTTTGCACATTTTGTATTACATCTCTCTTCTTGGACTCATACATAACCCTTCGGATTAGGGGGGGAATGTTGGACACCTAATCCTAAATGGGTTAGTGTGGAAGCTGAATAGACAAAGTAGTCCAAGAGACCTTAGGATGTGAAACCCAACGGTCACAACAATGTACTATAAATGTATATCAGTTGTTAATAAAATGTATTCTCATGTTTATCTTTCATATTGTTCTGGCTACCCATGTGTGTTTAACAAAAATATTAATGGGTATTAATCAAAATATGGGTGAGAATGATCTAGAAGGTGGATCAATTCATTTCTAATCTTAGTCGTTGATTAGAGACAATCTCGGTCATTAAAGACTCAACAGAAAAAGTATAAAATGGAGGCTTGAGGTTCATTTGGAAACACACACAGAGAGAGAAAATTGATCTAGAGTTCGATTTATGGGGCTAGGAAGCTGAGAAATTTGAACTAAGTGATCATTCAACACCAGAGAGGCACTGAGAATTTGGGAGGACTTTTCAGAGAATACAAACAGAGAGGCGGAGAGAGCCAACAGAGCAGAAAAGTTGCCTATCACACAAACGTCGAACTGCCAAGAACTGCCGGAACAGCTGGGAAAACTGACGCAGAGGGCAGAAGCTGGAACTGCCGGGAACAGTCAGATCTAACGGGAACTGTCAAAACAATCGGGAAAGTTGAAGTCGAGGGTAGAAGCCGGAACTTTCGGGAACAACTGGAACTGCCGGGAATAGCTGGAACTATCGAGAACTGTTGGAACAGTCGGGAACGCTGACGCAGAGGGCAAAAGTCGTTATGGTCGAGAACAACCGGAATGACCGGGAACTGCCGAAACAGCCGGACGCAGAGGGCAAAAGAGGTGATGCAGAAATAGTCGGGGTTAGCCAATCTTGTGCCGGATCAGCTGGAATTCTGTTGGGTGAAGTGAGGTAAAACTCACTTAGATTTTCCGCCAATATTTTCTCTATAAAGGATTGTTAGATGAGCATCCTAGATTTGTATTCAAATATTTCTCCTACATAATAATAAACTCTCAGAGTTGTTGCACCGGTTTTCCTGTATTGGGTTTTTCTGAGGACTATTGTGTCCAAAAATAAGTGTCATGTGTATCTTGTTCTTTGCTCTATTTTTTGTTTCATGAGATCAAATATTTAATTAGTGTAGGTTGCAGAAGTAATTTGCTTCATTATTCAAAAGAATAACTTGATGTATGTAATTTAAAAATCAAGTAGGTGAAGTAGATTCAGATTTGCTGCAGTAAGGGTTCCTTTAGTGTAGGAATTTTCACATTTATAGCCTTCCAAGAGGGTCCACTTTGCCTTAGGGTCGACCTTATAAAATATGCACATGTGGGTTTTTTTATTCATAAATACACTTTCCCTTATCTGATTTGAGTGATCTTTAGCTCAATTTTGGTCCTCTCGAAAAGAGGAATTCAACGCAACCATTATCTCCATCAAGTGAGTTGTCCAAAGTAGAATTTGACCGCACTTGCATATTTTTAACACTCCCTCTCAACTATGGAGAATTCCACCTGCCAATATTTGACCATCGATCAACATGACATCCTGTCATCATATCCTATCCAGTCTCAAGTAACATCATGTATTGTCACAAATCACCTTAATTCATCTCTAACTTATTCCTGCTTATCTCTTGATTGTCCCTACTCATATGTTGAACATTCTCGAATCTAAAAGAAGAAGAATTTGTTACTAAAGGAGAGCTTAAGCTACCATCCTCTATTCATCGGGCTACTACCCGGTATCTCATCAGCAAGGAGCCAATTCACATCATCATCGGAAAGCATACCATCAGGGAGCATATCTCCACCTAGAACCACATCGGGGAGCTCAATCTCATGGGGGAGCTATACATCTACAACCCCATATCGGGCAATGGGATATCCAAACACGCAGGGGAGCACATCTCAACCCAGAACTGAATAAGGGAGCAAATCTCAACCCAATCCTATTTTATGTTGATCTTCCCATCAATGACTCTACGCAGTCATGTGGTAGAACACCTACATCATAATCGACTTGGGTTGTACACCTCGAGTACACTCTCAACCCGTTGGCCAAATGGCGAGCAGTATTCCCAATAAGCCTTGCTTGTTGGTATGATGCCAGCTAGGGTATACTCTGCATAGACCAGATAGGGGAGCAGTATCTTCAGCCCTATGAAGATAGGGGAGCAACATCTCCAATGCTATGAAGATAGGGGAGCAACATCTTCAACCCTATGGGTAACAGATAGGGGTGATACCCTATTGTCCAGAGTTCCCTCAAGCCCAGGACCCCTCTATCTCAATTCCAAACCTTGTGAGCTCAAACAGGGGAGGAAGAGTTGGCTCAGTGTCCTCGATCAGCGATGCTATTTATAAATCTTCAACATATCATCGTACTCGTATCTTGAAATCATCATTTCTCAATAGCAGTTTTCTCCTATTCATATAGGGCATCAAAACAAATATCATAAATAATCATATAAATCACAAAAGGATACCATATTCATCCTCCCTCTCAAGGAGGTGCCAATCACAAGCCTAAGCTTCTCTCGTACAACTACACTGTCTCAATATATGAAAGTATGTCAGTCCCAACTATATATGGGATTCTCTGCCAAATGGATCCCACTCTTTGTCATCGCAATGTATCCATGTCATATTTGAAACTGTTCAAACGGCCCTCTAAGGAGCTTCTTCATCCTGCCTCAAAACTAGCCATGCTAGCAACATCGTACTCAACCTCAGTCGTGCTACGGACCTCTCATCCAAGATATCATGGCAGATCTTATACTAAAGTAGCATCCAAATGTGCTCATCAATAATAATCCTAAACATCATTAGTACATTCATGCAGCCACATATTGTAGGATGAATACCTTAGATCAAAATTGATCGTCTCATGCAAGTATCTCGAAGCGTGCTCGGTAGCAACTCAATGTGTATGAAGAAATTCAATCAACTCAGGTTCTATGCACATCATATATATATATGTTTAAAATGGAACATCAATGCTTCAATCAACTGTCGGTTGCCAAGTTGAGTTCAACAAAATTTCTTCACAACATCTTGAAATTCAATCGAAGTGTCCAAGGATTTGCATTTCCACTTTCCAAAACTTCTTCAATAGCTTCACAATATAGATTTTCTTTTCCCAACTTCATAATCGATTCATCATGCCATGATTTGTCATTTCAAGCTTGAGAAACCATCTCCCTTGTACTTTGATCATCATAGGCTCATTTCCTGTCAAGAGTAGGCCATCAGTATATAAAACCAAAATCAAAGTCATGACTTGGAACACTTCTGAAGTAGAGGTTTGGATCAACGCATCATCCTGACTTCATCAGATAACTGCTCGAATACGCACATTTCAGGATCAAGGAGCTTGCTTCATATAATGCTCTTTGCAAACAAAACACTTTTCCAAACCCATATGCTCAGCCTCACATAAATCAATATTGTTCAATCAAATCAACTAAGTCAGCTCATCAAAGTTTAGAAGCCAAATCAAAACTAATATCAAAGTCACCAATATTACAGTATCAATTCTTTAGACCGGGTGACAAGTACAGCTCATATCAAGTCTTGACTTCATCTATTATCATGCCAACAGGTTGTCACTAATCTAAACTTCATCAAGTCATTCTCATGATCATAATACAAGTCATTTATGTTACTAGATGCAAATGCATACACCAAGGATAAATCATGCAGGTTCCATCTTCATACTGAATTACAAATATCAATACTTCAACCATTGTGCTAGGAACAAGAAGGCCAATACAAAACCATCCATTTAAGTCATTGTAAGTCACTATGCTCATATATTATTGTCATCAAGGCAAATCATCAGTCGTCAAATCAAATCATTTGTCATCAGGTCAAATCCAAATTTGCTATCATAGAGAGATCTATAGTCCAAAACATATCCCGATCATCAAGTCAAAGTTCTAAGTCATTATCAAGCGTCATGTCAAAACTCCAAGCACTTATTAGCGAATCATGTCAAACTCTTGTAGCACAAACATAATGACATATCTATATGTATGTCTCGGTCACCTGCAAACACACATTTAGTATATATATTCATATTATAGTAAACATTCAAACTTTCTTGCTCACAGATCTTTCTGATGTCTATTGTACATCTGTAGGGCAAACAACCTTCAAGTGAACATCTAATTTCATGCACAAAACTTAATTTTTGTGTCCAACAGCCAGCAGGCATAGTCGCACCCATAGGCCTTCCTTTGTGCGGTTGGGAGACTATAGTCGCACTCTTCAAGATGTTATGCAAGCGATTGTGGCTTCCCAACTGCCAAACCCTAGCTCAAAACTGACTCAGTGCCTTGGTCGCACCCTTGAGCTTGCTTTCGTGCAGCTGGGAGGCTACAACCGCACCTGTAGGCTTTCTTCTGTGTGATTGAGGCTTAAAGTAAGAGAAAACTCTCTCCTCATATCAAAACTTCACCGCAAATCAAAAATGTCAGATATTTGTCTAGACATACCCATAAATCATACTTCAACAGTAAAGAGTATATAATGCAAATGACAATAGGATCTTATGGAGAGGTTCTCCCTCTAAATGGGAATCCACTTCAGTCATCTTCATTCATGCCATCAACCTATCTATAATGATATCATGCATCAGCAAATCTGATAGATCATAAAGTCAGACCATATCACATATTCATCATGATCATATATGTTATCATCAGTTATTTCATCATCACATCAATCTTTCATCAAGGGTTAGAGTCAAGTGATTAGGGCAGCAGACAGATGTAACATCATATTTCAAAGATCATAAACACAATATTACTTCTATCAAGTCAATTCATCAAGTTAGGGCATTCAATTTTATCATATGCCATAGTTACTAATCACATCACAACATAACCATGGCTAACAAAAGATCTAGAATATCAATCTCATAGTTATACTTATATTATCATGGTGACCATGCTTATCATTATCAATAGGATCAAATCAGGTCATTCAATAAAACTTTACCAAAATAATAAGAGTGTCAAACCTTTTTTTTTCTCATACTTTCATCATGCTCATCACAAGCATTATCAATACCATTGTATATAGAAATCAATGAGATAACCTTCTATATGAAATCCATCATGTCATATGCATGTCAAGTGTCAAGAGTATCATCTACTAGAGTCAGGTGCTAGCCTTCTTCAAGGGATCAAGATATCAAAAATGATAGATGTTAGCCTGTTAAAATTGGCAACTAGGGCCAAACTCCATGTGGGTCATCTTATTTATGGCAGCTGATATTTTTCTTGGAGAGGTGTAGAATTGATCCAAAGATCATCCGATTCCGATAAGTATTCATGGAGTTATGAATTTATTTGTGTTATAAGACAATTCGTCAAGGTCGGCCAACAACCAAATAAACCCCACATGTGCTCAACGTTTTAGTATAAATAGAGGTGGCCTTCAAGTCATTTCAACACACTTGGGATCTCTTCCTCTCTCTACTTGTCTTTGGGTTTTAGTGGGAGGAAAGATCCTAAGGAATAGATTTACCCTGATCCAGAGGGCAGAAAGCCGGAAAAGTCAGAACTGCCGGAAAATCCGAAACTGCTGGAAAAGCCGGAACTGCCAGAAAAGTCAGAAAAGTTGGAACTGCCAGAAAAGCCGAAAAAGCTAGAACTGCCGGAACTGCCGGAAATGTTGGAAAACCCGGAAAAGTTGGAACTACCGGAACTGCTAGAACTGTCGGAAAAGCCGGAACTCCCAGAAAAGTCGGAAAAGCCAGAACTGCCATAAAAGTCGGAGCTGCCGGAAAAGCCGGAACTGCCGGAAATGCTGAAACTGCCAGAAAAGCCGGAAAAGCCGAAACTGCCAAAAAAGCCAGAAATGCCGTAGCTGCCAAAAAAGCCGGAAATGCCGGAAAAGCGAAAATGTCGGAACTGTCGAAAAATCCGAAAAAGTCGGAATTGTAGAGACTGCGGGAACTGCCAGGAACAACCGGAACTGCGAAACTGTCGGGAACAGCCGGAACTGCCAAAACTGCCAGGGACTGCTGAAACAGCCAGAGCATCTATCTCCGAAGGAGAGCAGCATGCAAGGGACAGCTAACTAACATTGGGACAGTTGTATGGTACTTAGCAGCAAATACACCAAGCATGCAATGTTACAGCTAGCATGCAAGGGACAACTAGCATGCAACAACAAGCATGCTAAGGAAAACAAGCATGCTAGGGACAAGCAAGCAAGGGACAACAAGAAAACAAGGTGCAGCCAACACATAGGTCAGGATGGCAACATGGTGTAGCAATGGCACATAATGCAGTACAGTGATGGTTACAGTCATGAGTAATGAAGCGTGATGAGATGCAGCAAAGTGATGACGGGTGCAGCATGGTGCAGCGTAGTGAGGTACAGCTTGATGACAAAATGCAGCGCAACAATAGGTGAAGGAGTCACCTTGGAGATATAGTTAAAGCAGCATGTCTTCAACTGATCTCATGTATCATCTTCTTAGAGATGATCTATGCTCTTATCTAGATAAGTCAAAGTGTTGACTTCTGTTGTAAACATACTATCTCTCTCACTCTCTTTGCTGAACTATTGAAGAACATATAAGAAGAATTGATCAAGGGTTTCCCCACATTGGGATTTGTCCCTGCCACCTGGCTAGCGCCACATATTGTGTCCTCTTGTCTTGGCTTGTGTTCTGCGATTTATGTTTATGTTCTATTTGCAGTTTACTTTAATGCTGATGTGATTACTAATCTAGAAAAGATATTGAGCTAACTGTGAAAATTGAAATAAATTGCTCTAAGCATAGAACATACCTAAAATTAACATAGCCAAACATCAAGTATACCACTATATCAAAGACCAACATTAAGTAGCCTCATAGAATCAAGAAGTTCATTATGTCTAGAAAATAAGATACTTGTTCAATATCAAGAACCATGAAATCCAAATTACTTTCATATGCATGCATGAACCATTTGAGAAGAAGACATTCTCATCATACTTCGGGTTTACCTTGCCATTACAGCTTAAACATAACATTGAAACAATATACCATGCATACCTTCTAGTACTCAAATACCTGTGCACCTTTTCATTTGACGTAGTAGCTTGTAGCACTTAGTCACTTTTTCATCAGGTGCCTCTATACCTTTTCCAGCTCTAGCTTTTCTTTCTTGCATCTCAAATGATTCTCAAGAAGGATCCTCTTATTACATCTCATTAAGGAGGTTAGAAACATCCATATACTCAAATACACATGCAGGAAGTATAAGTAACGATTAAAACAATAATCAAATCTACAAGTCTAAACAAAAGTAAAGACATAATGGAGCATCATAAGTCAAGAGATACTTATTTTCAATAAGAGGTGATCCTCTCCCTCTTGAACCAACCAACCTTCAAGAGCCATCATTGTCCATTGTCCACATAACAATGTTACCTTCAGTCTTTATCAACAACCAGGCTTACTAGAGACTATCCCATCAAATTTGTCACAAGTGCTTAAACAACTTTACTTTGACCATGCTAGGGTTTCTAGATTTCATATCTCAAATATTTGTCATAAACTAGGGTTTCTCTCAAACCCTAACCTCATAGTATCCATCAAGCCCTAATACATAAATTGCCTAAGGTTATCTTCAAACCCTAAACTCATAGTATCCATCAAGCCCTAATACATAAATTACCTAAGGTTATCTTCAAACCCTAGAATAATTTTAGGTTTTCTCCATCTTCTCTTGCTTCCATCAAAGGTTTCTCCATGGGGGTGATTTCCATGACTTTTCTTCAGCCCAGCTTTGAAACCATGTTAATTTTTCTTAGGGCTATATTGTTCTTTGCTTTGATAATTGCATTTCTTCAATAACACATTACATTCGCCCCATATCATCATAACATTATCCAGATTTACATCATTATTCAGCAGCATATGCAATTATGTAGAAAGAACAATAATATCACCATCAACGTAGCGGACATAAAGGAACAATAGAAGAAAATCATTCACACATAGAGACACCAGGATTGGTCGGAGACCAGGGCAAAACCCACTATGGGGAAAACGCTTGCAAATTCTTCTTCTTATTAGATCATCATCAATTGATTCAGCAAAAGAGAGTACAACGATCCATATCTTCATCTATGCAACTAACCATCAACAAAACAACTATAATATCCATGAAATGAACCCAACAATGCTTATACCCAAAACTTTGATTCTGAAGACTGTAATGAACTGTCACGGTTTGCGGTTTCTGCGGTCAACTATCGAACACTGTGGTCACTGAGCGAAATCTTCGGAAGACTAAGATTTCATCTTTTGAGTCTCGGTCGCATAGAGGAGGAGTCATCCAAGCGACTATGGCTTCCTGGTCACTCTCTAAAGGACTCTAAGTGAGCAACTATGGCCAAATCTACCGAGATCTATCTCAGAGCCTTGGTCACATCCTTCTAGATGTTATGCAGGCAACAGTATCAACCCAGTCGCTCCCTTGAGCCTGGCATGCGAGAAACTGTGGTCGGATATGGTCTGAGGTGGGCGTGCGACAATGATTTGGAAACCCTAACCCTCAGTCACATGCACAGTGAGATGTATGTGCCTCTGGAAGGCTCCATCTGCACTCATGAGCCTTTGTGGGAGCGACTGTAGTAGAGACCTTCATGTGTTATTCCTGCGACTATGGCCCAAAACCCTAGATCTAAAATGCGAGCGTCAAACCTTGCAATTTCACCTCAGAGCAAACCTATTCTTCTGTGGACAAGCCTCAAACCTGTGCAAGCCAAAAACCAAGATAGAAGAGTGTCTTATGATTGTCTCCAAATGAGGTAGAGGTCACTTGTATTTAAAGCCTTCCAAGAGGGCCCACTTTGAATTAGGGCTGACCTTATCGAATATGCACATGTGGGTTTTTTTATTCATAAATACTCTTTCCCTTATCCAATTTGAGTGATCTTTAGGTCGATTTTGGTCCCCTCAAAAAGAGGAATTCAATGCAATCATTATCTCCATCAAGTGAGTTGTCCAAAGAGGAATTTGACCACAGTTGCATATTTTTAACATCTTCTGCTCAAGAAAAATCAAGGATTATATCAAGAGATAGGAAGGAAGAAGCTTCTCAAGCATTAGCAGCCCACCTTCAAGAATAAAGGAAAGAAAAAGGGTGGCTCTCAACACAAGAAGTCAAAGAAGAAGGACGTGTCAAAGACTCAATGCTATGGTTGTCAAAAATTTGGGCATTTCAAAAAGGATTGCCTTGAGATGGCTAATACTAAGAAGAGAAAGGAAAACAACATGCTTCCATTGCTGATGTTGAAGAGGAACACCCCAAGAAGCCCAAAGGTGACAAAGATTTCTTCTACTTTTCTGCTCTAACAGGTTCTATTGCAGATGATGATGACATGTGGCTGGTCGATAGTGGCGCATCAAGGCATATGACTGGAGAGCGTGGAAATCTTTCTAGCATAACAAAAAATTTTAAATAGGTTGTATCGAATAGTTGAGCTTGCAGACAATCACAGCTATGCAGTCAAAGGAGTTGGGAAGGCATCCATAGTGCTGGAATCTGGTAATAATATGCATCTCAGCAATGTTCTATATGTACTAGGTTGGAAAAAGAATCTTATCTCTGTTTCTTATTTGGAAGATAAAGGAGATAGGCTTGCTTTTGTGGATGGGAAAGTACTTGTGTGGTCCAAGGGCTCTAGAAAAGATGATGCTAGGGTTATTGAGATACATGAAGGAAGATTGTAAAGGCTTGTGAGTCAACTAGCTCAACCTTACTTCATGTTGAAATCAATCCAAGTGAGTTATGGTATAAAAGGAATACAAAGTTGAAGTGGAGAACTTGACAGGTAAGAAGATCAAGATTTTGAGATCTGACAATGGAGGAGAATACACCTTGAAAGAGCTTGTGGCTTTCCGTAAGAAAGTTGGGATTAAGAGAAAGTTGATTGCTCCCTATAATCCACAACAAAATGGTGTAGCAGAATGAAAGAATAGATCCATTGAATAATTTTTCAAGGTCGTGATGCATGACCAAGATTTGCCATTATTTTTATGGGGAGAAGCATCGTTGGCACTGGTTTATATTTAGAATAGAAGTCCTCATCGAATTCTAGAAGGAATGGCTCCTGAAGGAGCTATTTCTAGAAGGAAGCCAAAGGTTGGGCACATGAGAATCTTTGGTTGTCATATCTATATCCATGCTCCTAAGGATAAGAGGAACAAGCGTAACCCTTCAGGGAAGAGGCATATTTGTTGGCTACAGTGAATCATCTAAGGCCTATAGGGTCTACATTCCATAGCAATGGCGGATCGAGGTCATTCAAGAAGTCACTTTTGATAAGAAAGTGGCATATTGGAAGTCCAAGGAATTTTCAATGCACTCCTTTTGATGAGGTAAAACATGAGAAAGCATTCAAGTTCTACAAAAGGTCCTACAGAGCCAGAAGGGTCTCATAAACTAGTGGAACCAGTTGTTGTTCTAAAGATAAGAAAAAGACCAGCATGGCTTAAATGGAAGAAGCAGAACATGTGGCTCCTGATGGCACATCCAAAGAAATCAAGAGACCTAAGAGGATCTCTAGCTATGCAGCTCTCATGACTAATCTGATTGATGTAGAACCTTAGATTAATGAAGAAACAGCTAGCCAGCAAGTGTGGAAGGAAGCTATGAATGAAGAATATCAATCGATCATGAAGAATGATGTATGAGAGATTGTGCCAAGGTCAGAAGGAAATTCGGTGGTAACTTTCAAGTGGATATATTAGATCAAGCATGTTGCAAATGGGAGCATTGACAAGTACAAGGCACAATTCAGGGCTAAAGGGTTCACCTAGAAAGGAAGAATATTATGATGAAACCTTTGCTCAAGTTTCCAAGTACACCTCCATTAGATCCATCATTTCACTTGTTGCTTTGATGGGATGGAATTTACATTAGATGGATATACAGACTGCTTTCCTGAATGGTGTGATTCAGGAAGAGGTGTACACTGTACATAGAGCAAACTCAAGGCTTTGAAGTGCATGGAAAGGAATCTCATGTTTGCACGTTGAAGAAGGTCTTGCATGGACTCACTCAAGCTCCAAGAGCTTGGTATGTTGGGATTTACCAAGATTGAAACTGATCCAAACGTTTATTTTAAGGTTGTGAAGAATGCACCTATGATTCTATTATTATATGTTGATGATTTGTTTCTGACAGGTGTTGAGCCTCTTAATGTTCAATGTAAGAAGCACTTTGCTTCTGAATTTGATATGAAGGATGTTGGGTTGATGCATTACTACTTGGGACTAGAAGTATGGAAAAAACCTTGCAAAGTCTTCCTTGGTCAAGGTAAGTATGTGATTGAGATCCTTTAGAAGGTCGGTATGATGGATTGTAAATACATGGCTACTCACATGGTGACGAACTTGAAGAAGTTAAGAGGCTAAAAATCCAGTTTGGTAGATCCATCTATGTATCAATGGTTGATTGGTTCATTGATGTACTTGGTTAACACCAGGCCAAACACTTGCTTTGTTGTGAACAAGTTGAGCCAGTTCCAGGTTGAAGCGAGGCATAAGCATTGGATTGCATCAAAGCACATTTTGAGATATCTTTGTGGCACTGTGAATTATGGCTTGAGATATGTTCCAAACAGGAATGTACAGATTCTGGGATATATGGATGTAGATTGGGCTGGAAGTGCTAAGGATAGGAAAAGTACCTCAGGATGTAGATTGGTTCAACTTGGGCTCTGCCATGATATCTTGGATGAGCAGGAAGTAGAGGTTGGTTGCACTGAGCACTGCAGAAGCAAAGTACATCACAACTAATGAGTTTTGTTCCAAAGCAATCTGGCTCTGGAAGTTGATTACAAGACTGTTCGACTAAGAGTTGGAACCGACGTTGATATAGTGTGATAATCAAAGTTGTGTGAAGCTTTCAGAGAATCTCGTGTTCCATGACAGGTCGAAGCATATCAAGATCAAGTACCACTACATTCATGACATGGTGCAGAAGAGAGAGATAAGGCTCGAGTACATCTCCATTGATGAGCAGATAGTTGATGTTTTGACAAAGTCGTTGCCGAGAGAGAAGTCAGTGTACTGCATAAACAAGCTAGGGCTCGTGGAGATTACCCCTCATTAAGAGGAAGTGTTGATATGTCTGCAGCACAGATGGACATTCTCCCAGTAGGGAGAATGGGTCTAAGAGGCCCAAAGTGCTCAACAAGTAGGGTTGAGTGAGTGCTCTTAGAGGAGGCCCGATCACGCACTGGAAGCGTGTAGTGAGGTTTGTTGACCCAATCACTCACACACCAAGGAGGATGTAGTGAGGTCCTTCAGCATCTAAACCCGATCACCAACCAGGAAGAGTTGAGTGAGGTCCTAGACCCGATCACACACCAGGGAGGGGTAGTGAGGTCCTTCAGCATCTGAACCCAATCACCAACCAGGAAGGGTTGAGTGACGTCCTAGACCCAATCATGCATCAGGCGGGTGTAGTGAGGCCCTTTCACCATCTACACCTGATCACCAACCAAGAGGGGTTGAGTGAGGTCTTGGCCGAGAGTGCTCACCAGGAACGGTGAGTGAGTGCTAGCAAGTTGAGGTCTCAACATTTTGACCTAAGGGGAGGTCATGGGGACCGATTAGGAGTGAGCCTTGATATGTTGATGACATAGCTATGGGTCTGGTACTGCCCCAAATATGGCCACTATGCTGATGGGAGATGATGATGCTAATCATGATGATGTTGATGTTGATTTGATATAACATTTTCATAGAGAAATTTGTCAACTTGAGAACACCTATGACAATGATTATGAATACCTCCCAAGTTAAGAGGGAGTGTTGAATTTGTAACTATGGTTGGTCTTCATAACGTATATTTGGTCACTTGATGTACATGTATTTATCATTGTAAAGCATATTTTGAATGCTAAAGTCAAAAGAAAATTTATTGAATGAAAATCCCATTGCAACTTTTCAAGGAAGAAAATTTTAACTTTTGAATTGTAATTTTCGGCTCCAAAAGTAGACAAGTTGGCCTCCCTCCAAGTCAAGTAGTCCATGGCAAAAGACACACCCCTTTGGCTAAGGCAGATCACTATATAAAGGCAGTTGGACCTCATTCTTCCACAACTAATTCACCCTCTCTCAAGGAAGTCAGTTTTTGGGCATCCTAGCGAAGAACAAGGACAAAACTTATCTCTCTCTCTTCTCTAACTCGCATGTGTGGATAGTTTCTCTTTCTTCTGATTCGCAAATTTTCTAGGCAAGTTCTGTCGCAGAAAGCCGAGTTTCTAAAGCAATCGCAAAAAGCCAAGTTGTTATGAATATAATTCATAACAAAATAAAATAAATATATATAATGTAAATGATAAATAATCAAATAATGATTATGTTAAATAGTCATCAAATTAAGTGAAAAGGCATGTCCAAAAGACATGCCCAAACATGAAGGGACACCTGCCTTGACCATATGCAGGTCCTCATTGTAACATTCTATATCAATTGTACATTTTATATATATTAATAAATTATTACAAATTACCTTTTGTGTAATTTTACATTAAAGACAACAAGCTATAAGTTTTGTTGCTTCAGTGGTATCAGAGCCATGCAAGACTTTGAACATTATCCACTGCACAATATAACCATGCGAGTCTTTGAGATTTGTTCGCTACACAATATGCCATTACGTTTACGTCCTGAATTCATTGAGCAATTTAGTAAAATTCAAGAAAAACTTCAGCAATGGGAAAAATCATATGCAGAAGTTAAAGAATGTCTAAAGGAAATCGATAATAAGGAAGATGATAGCGATAGTGAAGAAACGAAACAAGGTGAAACAAGAGAAGAAGATGTAATAGATGATGAGAATATGAAAATGATACCGATCAAGATGAGGATCTAGATGCAACTGATCTTGATGTGGGTGAGGATGATATAGATCAAGATGACGATCTAGATAGTGGTGATAAAGTGGAAAATGAAATGAACAAAGAGATAAAAAGTGGAGGATATGAATTTAAGGATGTAAATGCAGTTGTTGATGATGAAGATGTGAAGATTACTCATACTGATGATGAAAAGGAAGAGAAAATGGTTGATTTTGATAATGGAGAGAAAGATGTGGTTGCAGAGAGTACCAATGGAAGAAATAAATCCATAGATGATGAAGGGGATGATAAGGAATAGATGAATTCACACAGTAAAAGTGGAGGATACAATGCCATTGATGGTGAAGGGGAAGATATCAAAATTATTGATTTGGAGGGAGACAAAGAATCTGTGAATATAAATGATATGGACACTAATAGTAAGAATAAGGAAGTTGCAAATGATATGGAAATAGAAGTTAATGATGAAGTTGACCTTGAAACATTTGAAGCTATGTAAAATGTTTCCCTGAATGAATTTGGCAAATTTGATCCACTCACTGATAAGGAAAAATTTATAGTTAATTTGGTTGTTCAGCAAGAATGCACTGAGTCCTCAAACGCAGACAGTTGGAAACTTAGCGCAATCAGAAGTGGGAAGGAAAGAGACATTGTTTCACATCCTACTGTTTATAAGGATGTTCACCAATATGGGCAGTGATACTGCAAGGGTGGTAATTTTAGAATATATCAAGGAGCTAGTAATCATGAAGAGCTACATGCTTTAATGAAGAAAACAGTGATGATTCAGAGGCTAAAGAAAGATGTTCTTTCCCAACTTCCAGGCAAGTGTCGACAGCATATGTTTCCTTATTTGGAGGATTAAAGGTCTAAAACAGATGCGAGCACTTTTTTCTTAGTTACGGGCCATCCAAAGAGACATAAAAGGTTGCAAGTCAGATGAAGACACTAAATTCCTCAAGTATTTTGAAAATCAACTTATAAATAAGATGTATACAGAGTCAGTTAAGGTAAAGATTCTTGTTGTCTTTGATTTTTTTGGAACTATGATTGAGCCAGGCTGCAAATTCCTTGTTTTTTTCCCACCATCTATCAATGATGGATGCAATTGAACAATTTGTTGTAAAGAAAAAGTTGGAGACATAAAAATTGATAGAAGCACACATCTCTTTAGAGCTTTAAATTTCTCTCTCTCAATATTTTCTTTGCGCAGAGTAGGAGGAAGAATATACAAATATCATATCAAATACACAATGGCGGAAAACAACAGTGGCTACAACAAAAATCCGTTAGACATGACTTTTAAGGAATTTATCACTACCAACAAAACAAATTCTTCACAACAGCGACCAGGGCGGGGACGACCACCTCGTGGACACCGTGGAGGACGGCAAAGCCAAAGCACCTCTACTCATCGCCCCATCAACCCTAGACAAAAACCACCTCCAAGTAGTAGCGGGCGCACTCAAATACGTTTAAATGGTAGAGTGGGAGATGAGCAGAGATCAGTAGCGGTGGAGAGCGACACAGTGAAGATATACATCTCAAATCTTAGTTATAAAGTTGATAATCACGATCTCGAAGAATTATTTTCAGAACACAAGAGAGTGATACTCAAGAAATCAGCAGTTCACTATAATGCAGAGGGGCTATCCCTGGGCACAGCCGAAGTTGTTTTCGCAAGAAAGAAAAATGCAATTTCTAACATCCAAAAGTACAACCATCGACATGTGGATGGAAGGCCTCTCCGACTTGAAATAGTTGACCGAGAAACGTGAAACGAGTCTACTAGAGGTGGTCGTGGTCATGGAAGAGGCAGACAGGGAGGCAGAGGGAGAGGGAGAAGGACAACGGAGATTGTTTTGGCATTGAAGTATCTGCACAGCCTAGGAATCATGTACAGAGGTCTGAAGCCCGAGAAAGTGTTGATACAGCGCAACGGCCATGTCATGCTCACTGATTTCGATCTCTCCACCACGTTGCGTCCACCCTGCCATCCATCACCTGATTTGGCTCATACGAGTGCGTCCAAACATTGCATCGATTTGATACAGCCTAGCGTTCATGTCACCGGTCAACGAATTTGTGATCCGTTGTGCCAGTCAACAAGTCTTTACACATAATTTATAACATAGTTATATATTAATTATAAACTATATAACTATATTATAATTTTAATTATCAATTATAATTATAATTATATCATAATTATTATTATTATTTAATAAATAATTATATATATATATATATATATATATATATATATATATATCATAATATTAATAATAATATTATTATTACTATTATTATTATTAAAAAAATAAGAGAATGTCACTGACGAGTTATACCATACCAATGACGAATTACATATGCCAAGATAACAAGCACAACATAAAGAAAAAGATCAGCGATAAGCTTGAGGGCAAAGTAGGTCAATAGTAAGCTTTGAGGACAACGCTTTTCGAAGAGGAAGGCAATGTTATGAATATAATTCATAACAAAATAAAATAAATATAAATAATGTAAATGATAAATAATCAAATAATGATTATGTTAAATAGTCATCAAGTTAAGTGAAAAGGCATGTCTAAAAGACATGCCCAAACATGAAGGGACACCTGCCTAGTATATATGCGGATCCTCATTGTAACATTCTATATCACTTGTACATTTTATATATATTAATAAATTATTACAAAATACCTTTTGTGTATTTTTACATTAAAAACAACAAGATATAAGTTTTGTTTGCTTCACGAGTTTTTGAAGTAGTTGTTGAAATTCAAGTTTATAAAGCTGACGCAAAAGGCCAATTTTTTTGGGGCAGAAGGCCAAATTTTTGGGGCATATCAATAGAGCTAAGTGTTAGATCACATTAGGAGACTTGACTTGGAGGGGGAGACTAGCTTTGACCATAAGTCTAGGTGTGTCTCTTATTGAACAGAAGAATTTCTCTATTGAAAAGGTTGTTGGGCTTTTCCCCTTGGTGGGTTTTCCCAGGGTAAATCTTGTCTCTTCTTTGTGCATTGTGATCTCTACATCATGACGATCACCAAAATCACTCTCAAGGCAATCAAAGGAATGGCAAGTCCAATGGCAGAGGTAAAAGAAATGTTGGAAATCAAGGAAGAGGACAACCCTTCAAGAAGGCAAGAAACTCCAGGTATGAATCTAATGTTGTTAACAATAATCAAGATGAATATTGTCTACCAGCGGCCCTCTCTACCACTGCTCCCCCGGACTCGCTAGGAAATTGGCTTATTGATAGTGGTGCCTCAAGGCACTTCACTGGTTACAAAGAAGCACTCTCAAATCTGATAGAAAAGGAGACCAACCTGGAAATTTTTCTTGGGGACAACGCAAAATATCCTGTGAAAGGTGTAGGGAATGTCACTCTTCAATTGAATCAGGGTAATACACTTCATTTGCAAGAAGTCTTATATGTACCTAACATCAAAAAGAGCCTGGTGTCCATTTTGGCAATGGAGGACAAAGGCTACAAGGTAACCTTCATCAATGGCAAGGTACGTGTATGGAAAAAGAATTTTAAAGAAGCTTTCACTCTTGGGTTTCGAGTCGATTCATTATATCAGGTCGGAGGAAGTCCGCTGGGTGTCATGTCTTGTGACACATCACTTCAGTCCGAACTGTGGCATCGGAGGTTTGCTCACCTTCATTATAAAGCTCTACCCAATGCAAGACAAATGGTGACAGGGATGCCCGAGTTCCGAGTAGAACAAGAAGGTGTATGTCTTGGATGTGCTGAAGGAAAGCTAAAAAGGGGACCATTCCCCTCAAGCCAAAGCAAGACCTTCAATATATTGCAATTGGTTCACTCAAACATATCTGGTATGATGCCTGTGAACTCTTTGGGAGGATATTTATATTACGTCACTTTTACAGATGATTATTCTCGCAAGACTTGGATATACTTCTTGAAAAAAAAGGATGAAGTGTTCACTTGGTTTCGTCACTCAAAGCCTTGATCAAAAATCAAACCGAAAAGAAGATCAAGATCTTAAGGACTGATAATGGGACTGAGTATGAATCCAATGAGTTCCATGACTTTTGCAAAGAGGCTGGCATTAAGAGGGAGACTACAACACCATATACTCCTGAGCAGAATGGTGTGGCGTAAAGGAAGAATCATATGATTGTGGAAGTTGTCCGTGCTATGCTTCACGATCAAAGACTTCCGTAGTTTCTATGGGCTGAAGCTGCGAATATCGCCGTATATGTGCAAAATCAATGCCCTCATCAAGCATTGGGTTCCAAGACTCCCAAAGAGATGTTCACTAGTAAGAAACCTGACGTATCTCATTTTAGAATTTTTGGAAGGCTGGTATATTTCCATGTGCCGAAGGAGAAGAGGAATAAATTGGGTGCATCTGGAAAGAAAGGAATCTTCGTGGGCTATAGCAAAAACACTAAGGGCTATAGAATCTATGTGGCTAGTCAAAGGGAAATCGAGATTAGCCATGATGTCACCTTTGACGAAGATATGGTTCTTAGCAAAGTTGACAATCTTCCTACTCAAAGGGGATCTAAAGACGCTGACACCAGGGAACCAAAGGAAAAGGAAGATGAGACGATGCCTGATGTGGAAGAACCTATCGATCCTATTGATCCCCCTCCGCAAGAACCTTCCTCTTCTAGGAAGAGGCCTTCATGGCTTAGGGGGACACTTGATGATGTTGAAGGGCACATTGCACTCACGGGAACCTTCCGGAAAAGTAAGAAGCCGACCAGGTATCAGGGATACTTGACCATCATGAGCATGATCATCCAAAATGAGCCTCCGTCATTCGCAGAAGCTGTCAAGCATCAAGTATGGAAGGATGCTATGGCTAATGAATATGAGTCCATCATTAAAAACGATGTCTGGGATGTGGTCCCCATACCCCAGGACAAAGCAGTTGTCACTTCGAAATGGCTTTACAAGATAAAGCATGAAGTTGATGGAAGTGCGGAAAAGTATAAGGCTCGTTTTGTCGCTCGTGGCTTCTCTCAAAAGGAAGGTATAGACTATGACGAGATATTTGCACTTGTTGCCCAATATACCACCATTTGCTCGATCATAGCCCTTGCTAATTCGCAAGGATGGAACCTACATCAGATGGATGTCAAGACTGCGTTCTTGCATGGTTTGATCAAAGAGGAGGTCTATGTGGAGCAACCCGAAGGATTTGAGATTCATGATCGAGAATCTCATGTGTGCAGGTTGAAGAAGGCCCTCTATGGGTTGAAGCAAGCACCCCGAGCGTGGTATGAGAGGATCGATAGCTACTTGATGAAGTTAGGATTCACTAGGAGTGAAGCCGAACCTAACCTTTACTTTAAGGTTGAAGATGATAGTCCTCTCATACTGGTGTTGTATGTTGACGACCTCTTTCTAACATGGTGCAGACCCTCTCATTCACAAATGTAAGAGGGAGTTGGCTTCTGAATTTGAGATGAAGGACCTAGGACTGATGCACTATTTCCTAGGACTAGAAGTCTGGCAGAAGCTAGGGGAGATTTTCCTATCTCAAGGAAAATATGTTGTGAAGGTATTGGAGAGATTCGGTATGGTGGATTGCATGCCTGTGACTACCCTAATGGAGTTTGACTTCAAGAAGTTAAGTGGTAGTGTTGCCGGACCCGTTTTACGAAATGCTACCGAGTATCGTCAACTCATCAGAGCATTGATGTTCTTGGTGAACTCTCGTTCGGATGTATGTTTTACAGTCAACACGTTGATTCAACATATGGTTGAGCCTCACCACTCACATTAGACTGGTGCCAAGAATCTGTTGAGATATCTTCGTGGCACAATCGCTCATGGGTTGAGATACATTGTCGAATATGTGAGACTACATGGATATACCGATGTTGATTGGGCAGGCAGTGTGGTGGACCGAAAGAGCACTTTTGGGTGTTGTTTCTCTTTGGGATCTGCCTCGATATCCTGGATGAGCAGGAAGCAAAAGTCGGTGGCTTTGAACACCATCGAGGCAGAGTATATTGTTGCTAGTATGGCCTCTTGTGAGGCAGTCTAGTTGCAAAAGCTCTTTAGTGAGTTGTTTGGATTTACATTGGATACCACTGTGATCTTGTGTGACAACTAGAGTGGGATTCATTTGTCAGAGAATCTCTTATTTCATGATCGCTCCAAGCATATCGATATCAAGTACCACTATATTCGGGATATGGTGTAGCAGGGAGCAATAAGGCTCCAACATATCGGTACAGATGAACAGTTCGCCGACATTTTGACGAAGCCCCTGGGAAAGGTCAAATTCTTGACTTTCCGAGAACGACTTGGCGTCGTTCAGAGACCCTTCTATGAGGGTCAAGTATGATGTATTGAGCTCTGGGAGCTCTAGGGGGGGCGCAGGGTACTTCTTGGAGCGACATGCTTACCACAGGGCAACTCACCATCCCTTGGTGGTGCACTATGTACAAGGTGAAAGGTTTAACCTTCCCCTGTGACACCCCGTGGCGATTGTAGGATAGGATGATTAGTTCTCCTGTGGGCCAGGATGATTAGTTCTCCATGGCGACTGTGGGACAAGATGATTAGTTCTCCTGTAGCGACTGTTAGACGTGATGATTCATTCTCCTGTGGACAGGATGATTAGTTCTCCTGTCGAGGCATCCTACCCATGCAGTCTAGGACTCATGGGAAGTACCTCTCATCTGATCAATGAGTAGGGAAATGGGGTTAGGGACTATCAGCAGTACTATCGATGGACACATCACTGTATCTACCCTACTCCCTATGCTAGGATGCCCTCCATTGATCTAGGATCAGTGAGAGTGGTATGACACACTCTAAGACTAACTTTGGGTCGGTGGAGGATGGTATGATACATCCTCGATCATTTCTTCTTCTTCATAGTTCGAGCAGAGCAGAGCAGGGCCAAGTAGTGCATTTGATGGTTGTGATAGTAGCGACAGTCAAACGGACTGCAAATGGAGTTCTCCCTAGTTGAGATGGAGTGTTAAAATTGGCAACTAGGGACAAACTCCATGTGGGTCATCTCATTTATGGAAGCTGATATTTTTCCTTTATTCCTCTTGTCGAGAGGTGTAGGATTGATATAAAGATCATCCGATTCGGACAAGTATTTATGGAGATATGAATTTATTTGTATTTACTTCACAAATTGTCAAGGTCGGCCTGCAATTAAATGTGTGGCACACATGCCCAGTGAATCATATAAATACAAGAGAGGTTGATTCATTTTCTCATCATCTCATCTCACTCATCCTTCTCTCTCTCTCCTTAGCTTTGGGTTATACAAGGAGCAGCTCATACATGGGAAGAAGGAGGACGCATTAGGGCAAGGAGGACGTTGAAAGGAGGACGCAAAAGTTGTTGAAGGTCTCTTTGACCTACGTTGACCAAGCGTTGACTCATCCAGGGTGCGGTTTTGGTGTGGCTACCTCTCCTAGGCAAGCCGCAGATTTTGGCAGAAAAATCGAGGCAACCCGTCCACAGGTTTGACCAGCGTTGACTGCCCTAGTTTTGGGCAGTAAGTTGACTTCAGTCAACAACAGTTTGACTGTGTCTTTTGGTTTGTTCAAGGGTTGTTCGAGAGCTGTTTGAGGGCTAATTGACCGGAAATTGACCAAGCATATTGGAGGTCAATATCAACTCGTTTGACCAAGTTTGACTATGCTGATCTAGGGTTTGCTACTGCTGATATAAAATTACAAAATTCTGATTTTGTACTATTTCTCTCTGTTGAACTATTGAAGATAAAAGAAGATTTGATCAAAGGGTTTCTCCGCATTGGGGTTTGTCACTGGTTGGCCGCCACATCTTGTGTCTCTTGTCTTGGCTTGTTTTCTGTTGATCGTTTAATGTTCTATCTGCACTTTACTTAATGTATATGTGATTGCTAATTTGTGGCTAATAAGAAGAAAAGTAGTATACTGCTCTAAAGCATAGAACATACCATAATTTAACAAATCTGAGTACCCCTACAACCTCATACCCTCTCCGCCAAGGTACTACAATCCATATCCTATTGTGCCCTATAAATATTTAAGCATGTGCTTTGTTGCAACCTATCGAACCTCCCTATGTTCCACCATGAACTGGCTCAGGGTGTTAACAGCAAAGTTGATGTCTAAGTTGCCGGAAACGGCTACCCTAACCCCCAAAACGACGTTTTCCCGTTTCAAATCTAAATCCTAGAACGAAACGCCAGAAAAACGTTTTGGTGTCGTTTTTTGTTTTTGGATACGAGACGTTTTTTTTCAAACGGCGTTTTTGTAGGAAAAAAGTGTCGTTTTAGAAATTTGAAAATGTTTTCTAAAATTCTGAAACGTATTTGGAAAAATTTGAAACGTTTTATAGCAAAAAAAGGGTTTTGAAGTCTGCCCACTGAGAACATCAAACTTAAAATTGAAAATTGGCTGCACGACTAACTTATATAATATACACATTACTAAACCTAACTTACCTAAGTTATTTGCTCATGCTGCTGCCTTATTCATAAGTTATAACCCGCCGTTTACTTGCTGCTGCGTTGAGAACTTAAGCCGCCCTCGAGACAGGTTGCTGCTGCTTGTTGTTCAGTAACCAGTTTGGCCACCACGGAGAATTGAAACTTGAAACTTGAAACTTGAGAGCCGAGTTGAGGACCCGAGACTCGAGAGCTATCTGCATGAGGTATCAGGCATGCTGTCTGCGTGAGGACCATTTGAGTTTTCAATAATATGCAATATGCTCGGTTTGAAATTGTCAGTCGAACGTCCAGATTCCAGAAGGAAAACTGCCTCGTTTGTTTATTTTTTTGCTTCAATGTCTTCTTACTGTCGAGGGCCAATGGGTTATTGACTTGAGTTCTTCAAGTTCAAAGAATTAGATATTTACTCAGTTGAATTGGTGGCTCAGTTTCTCTTTCTCATTATCCGATATAAGATTTCAACTCAAGAAGTTAATAACCAAAACATGCTTATACATCAAAATTTGTTTTTCATTTTCATAAAATGTAATACTGAATAAACTTAATCCATCCGTCGATTCTTCACAGGTTTCTTTTTCTCATTAAAATATACAAGAATTCAAGTCCATATGTTAAATCACCAAAACAGGCTTATAAGTTATACCCTGATCAAAATACTAACTCGAAAACAAAGAGAGGTAGATCAATATACTCGACAACCCCCGTACTCATGAATTTTTTAAAGCTCTCTTGGCATATATTGTGAAAGCAATTGCAATACCAACAGCCACACAAAAGGAAATTGCATTGTAGATAATCTCTAGAGTCTACAGGTGTTAGATGGAGATTTCTGTATTTTAAATTTTTACATCTACCAATGTTTTTTGTAGACAACCACTGCACAACACAAAAACATAAACTGATGAGTCTTGTATGGAAAAATGCTTCTATTTTTTTCAGTAAAAAAAACTTGCTTCTATTCCTATCAACTCAGCGAAAAAATACCAAGATGATAAAACAAACTCCATCAGAGTCAATTTCAAGGCAGCTTATACACCACATGTCAGTATATACTTTAAAGTTTAAACGTTTAGTGAATGGTTATTTAATATTTTATGTACTTAGATTATGTTAATGATAGTGCATTAAGTTATTAATTAAGTACTTCAGTAATAATTAAGAATAAATAAAAAATAAGTTATACAACCTCTCTCATCTCTCACGTGTGTAAAATAAGTTTTTGAATTATCTTCTATCTCTTCTAGATTTTTCCTATCCATTTCCTGTGTGTGTAAATCTGATGTGAGAATGCAAGCCTGTTGCCCTCTAACTTGGACCATAAATCAGATCTGAAACTTCTTGCAGATCACTCATCACTGTGATATTGCTGAGAAATTAGCTTTTATGAATAGGACAGCCAAGCATGAGGTAAAATGAACCTCTGCAAGTGATTTCCAAGAAGGTTTAGGTCATATTGCCAATGAAATTAGTCCATATCAGTGTTGGTTTGAAGAATCGGGAAGGCAAGATAAGACCATCTTGGTTTTAGCCAAGACATTTGATGATGCTTGTAAAAACCGTAAACTGACATAAGATGATAAGCAGAACAATATGCAGTAACCGTAAGGGATTTCGAACAGCTACCTGAACTGTTGTATGCTCCTGTTGAAGTTGATGACTCCGCGATTATTTTGATCCGATTACCGGGAAACCAATTCCTCCCAGCCAATCCAGCAAACTTCTCACCGAAGCTCACTGCCCCCGTGCCCAGAACCTCAGATCAATGTAAGCTCCCTCCGGTTTCATCTCCTGATTTCTTGGTTCTCCTGCCTCTTCTCTCCGTCCTCCTCCCTTTTCTCAGCCCTATCTCAGTGATTTTATAACCGGGGCTAAGCGATGGCCGCCCTGTACACCCATGACTCCACCGCTTACTCCCGCGGTGACAGCTCCCCCCAGCTGTGAGTCATCCTCTCGTACAGGGGTCTTCTCCTTCCTTCCGGTTCAGTCTTTTGTTATACCATGGTTTATATATAACGTTGGAGGTATTTATAAAGTTTGATTACCATATAACATATATTACTTGATTATTAATATGTACTTTATCCTATATTTACTTTGTTTTACTTTATTTTTGTTCCTAAAATATAAAGTTTATTTATGTTTGTTTTCTTTTAATATAAACTTTAGAATTTAATTAATATTTGATATTAATACTTAATTTTCATTCTATTTTATAAATATCATTTTATTTATTTCAAGGATGGGTCGTTACATACACTCCCCTTCAGAAAACTTCGTCCCGAAGTTAGAGTTTAGGTTTAAGGTTTTAATGGGCCTGACTTTCCTTATCCAAGTTTCCGAGCTATTCTAAAATCATCCTATCCTTCCTAATCTCTTCTGCTCCCATCCTATCCGTCTTCTACTGGAGTATGCCATGGCGTCAGTTTTACTGACCTAACCATTCATAAACTCTAAGGTGACAGCGTCGGCTATACCGACCTGATTCCCAGTAGGCATCCGACAGTCATCATCACACGTCTAGGGGAGCGTGACTTGCACAGTCCTCCCATGACTCCAGGATTCGGAGGATAAACGGTGGGCAACACCTCCACCCCTCCCAGTAGAACTTAGGGTTAACACCCTATCATAGAAACACTTGGAGCTTTAATTGTTCTGAAGTTCTGTCATCACGTGGTCATCCCGGTATTTGGATACTTGAATCTGCAATCATACACTCACTCATGCATTCGTAAAATGTGCATCAGCATATTCAAAATAACTCATGTATTATTCACATATGATACTACAGTATAACCTATTTTTACAATTTTCTATGCATGCCTTTTGACTTCCATCTAAAATGTATTCACTTCCTGATTTCTATTCCATTGATCATATTGACATGTAAAAAGAAAACAGATTTAGAAAATCCTATAACTGCCTTAACTTTCCTTTGACAACCATAATTTAATAAAATGAACCACATATATCGTTTTGGTATCCATGTACCAACAGAAGTTAAACATATATTATGTCACAACATTTCACGTTTATCTATACTCAAAATGTTTCCGGGTCTCTGATTGCAGTGGAGTAAAATATATATACAAAACATAGTTTTAAAGTTCTTCAAAATTGACATAGTCTAGGGTATCTCTGGCATATGTCCTCTGTATTTTCCCAAGTTGCTTATCCAGGACTATACTTGTCCCATTGGACCTTAACTTGGTCCACCAGGCGGTTCCTGAGCTGTCGAACCCTACGTTCCAGAATACGTAAAGGTTCGACCAATATGACTCCCTCGTCCGATACCTGCAATTCCTTCCATTGAAGGTTATGAGATAGATCAGCTATATAATGTCTTAATACAGAAACATGAAATACATTATGAATTCTATGCAGGTGAGGTGGCAGGGCAAGACGATAGGCAACAGGTCCCACTCTTTCCACGATTTTAAATGGCCCAATAAATCAGGGTGATAACTTTGTACCTTTCCCGAAGCGAATAGTACTTTTATTTGGCTTGATGTGGATGAAAACCTTATCCCCTACTTCATACCTCCTATCAGTCCTGTGAGCATCAGCATAACTCTTCTGTCTATCCTGAGCTTCCTTTAATCGTTGCCTAATTTGCCTTACCTGCACTTCCATTTCATGGATTAATTCAGGTCCTATTATCACTCGATCTTCTAACCTGTCCCAACTTAATGGGGTTCTGCAAAGTCGGCCGTATAAAGCTTCAAATGGAGGCATCCCAATCGAGCTGTGGTAATTGTTGTTGTATGCGAATTCGACTAAGGGTAAATACTTTTCCCAGTGTGATTGTTGATCCATTACATACATTCGCAACATGTCTTCAAGTACTTGATTTACTCTTTCAGTCTGCCCATCAGTCTCAGGATGGTAAGCAGTGCTTAAATTTAGTTGAGTACCTAAGGCTGTTTGCATGCAAGTCCAGAATCTAGAAGTGAATCGTGAATCTCTATCGGAAATAATCTTTTTAGGTACTCTATGAAATCTGATAATTTCATTTTTGAATACTCGAGCTGCGTCAGCAACATCGTAAGTGTCTCTCACGGGAATGAAATGGGCGCTTTTTGTTAATTTATCCACCACTACCAAAATGGCATTGTGTCTTTGAGAAGTAAGAGGTAGTCCAGTGATAAAATCCATAGAAATGGTCTCCCATTTAGACATAGGAATGTCGTGGGGTTGCAAGAGGCCTGCTGGGTGACAATGATCTGCTTTTACTTGCTGACACTCCAAACATTTTGCAACAAATTGAGTGATATCATGCTTCATGCTTGCCCAAAAGAAGAGTTTCTTGGTATCCGCATACATTTTCCCTACTACAGGATGAGCACAATAAACTGCTCTGTGGGCTTCCCCAAGGATGGTATCCCGAAGATCTTTATCATCAGGAATATACATCCTTCCATGGAATCATAAGATTCCATCGTCTTCTAGTTCATATCCCTCAAATCTAGATTCTTTTGCCCTTTTACCCTCAAGACTTGCTCTCACTTTTAAATACCAGCTGTCTTTTAAAAGATGATCGAGTACTCGTTGTCTTAAGTCTACTTTAACGGGTATGAGAGAAAATATCCGAGGTCTTCTGCTTAAAGCATCTGCTACTACATTTTCTTTTCCTTTAATGTATGATATCCCGAAGTCATATTCACTTAGAAATTCACTCCATCGCCTTTGCCTTGCATTTTAATCTCTTTGGGTGAACAAATATTGTAGACTTTGATGGTCGCTTTTAAGTGTAAAACTTCGTCCCACTAGATAGTGTCTCCAAATCTTTAAAGCTAGTACTACAGCAGCTAATTCTAAATCGTGAGTAGCATAGAGGTTCTTCATGAGGTTTTTAACTTCCTGCGAAGCAATTGCTATTACTCCTTCATCCTGCATCAACACTGCACCCATTCCCTGTTTGGATGCAATCAGTACTACTGTAAAATCTTTGTCCATGTAGGGACTCTTAGAATCGGTGCACTGGTGAGTAGTCTTTGGAGTTCAGAGAATGCTTTGCTACATTCCTCGGTCCATTCATACTTAACACCTTTCCGCTGAAGGGTTGTAATTGGCTTTGCGATTTTGGAGAACCCTTCTACAAATCTTCGGTAATAACCGGCTAAACCCATAAAGCTTCGTATCTCATGAGCATTTTTCGATACTGGCCAATCCATGATCGCTTTTACTTTCTCAAGATCTACCGAAATCCCTTCACCTGATATGATGTGCCCCAAATAATGAATCCTTTCCTGAAAGAATGAACACTTCAATAGTTTTTCGTACAACTGGCGTTCTCTAAGACAAGACAATACTATCCGCAAATGATCTTCATGCTCTTTCCTATTCTTTGAATAGATGAGTATATCATCTAAAAAGACTTGCACAAATTAATCTAGATATTTACGGAAAACGCTATTCATAAGATTCATGAATACTGCTGGTGCATTTGTTAATCCAAATGGTACCACGGTGAATTCATAATGTCCAAAACGTGTCCGGAATGCAGTTTTGGAAATATCATTTTCAGAAATCCTTAACTGATGATAGCCTGATCGAAGGTCAATTTTTGAAAAGACAGCAGCTCCTTTCATTTGATCGAAAAGATCGTCGATTCGAGGCATAGGGTATTGATTCTTTACTATAGCTCGATTCAAGTCTCAATAATCTACGCATAATCTTAAAGATCCATCTTTCTTCTTCACAAAAATTACAGGAGCGCCCCAAGGTGATGTGCTGGGCCGAATATGCCCTACATCCAGTAGTTCCTTCAATTGGATTTGCAGTTCCTGAAGTTCTGGAGCCGTCATTCTATAAGGTGTTTTAGAGATCGGTTGGGTACCTGGTTTTAATTCAATAGTGAGATCCAATTCTCTTACCGGGGGTAATCCAGGTAGTTCTTTTGGAAATACATCTGGGAATTCGGCTAACACCGGATATTGTCCTAGGGATGGCCCTTTTCCTTGGCTTACTTCTTGAATTACATAAGCTTGGCAACCTTTCCTTAAACAATGCTTCATCTGCATTGCTGAAATGTAGCGTAAAGAGACTTCCCTCTTGATTCCTTGAATTTGG
>APFE030217574.1:0-13253 GCA_000404065.3 Pinus taeda | reverse complement strand
AAGATAATCCCAAAATAATGTCACCTTGATTGTTCCATAGGGTGTGAACTGAGAATTGCGATACAAATGTATAATGTTCAATGTTTAACTGTAAATTGGTTATGTCATATTTTTTATTGCCAAAAAAGTCTAATTTTTCAGTTATATTTGACTCCTGGATCACTAATTAGTTTGCAATTTTAGGTGTTATATAATTTGTATCTTCTGCCAGAGAAATAGAAATAATATCTTTTCCTGCAAGAGTTCCTTTAATGTTAAATAACGCTTTACCATCTCTAGGTAAGGTTTCTAGGAATCTTTTGGCCTTCATTTCTATATTAGGTTCCATTTTTGCTTCTTGAATATTAAATACTTTTTAATCTACTTTTATTTATTTATAATTACAATAAATGAAACCTTGTTATTTCTAATTACCTCAAATGGAACCTTAGGGTGTATTATCTTTATTAAAATTCACTTAATATTTTTTTTTTTTTTTTTAATTCTTAACTCATATTTTCCTAAACGACAAGGTTTGTTGAGAGACGTCGTTTGAATTGTGTGGCATGGGTCATTTGACTCATGTATGGATAAGGATATTATTGGTACGAGACCTATACGGGAAAGACAGGAATGAGATGGGGAGGAGCTTGTGTGGTGGGCAATGAGTTGGTGGAAGGGACGACAACGAGAAGCATAGGGAATATAGGCGCGTGAGACGAAGCGCTGGGGACACAGGTAGTAGTGGGTTTCCGACGGACGGGAAAAGTTGCGGCGATGCAATGGTGTAGGGTGCTGCGACAATGAGCCAAACAGTGTGCCTGAGCCGTAAGCGACAACCCGATGTTGAGTGCGGCCGTTTTGGTGGCGACGCAGGTCAGTTTGGCAGCAACACATAACAATGTATTGAATGTTAATAAGCGAGCAAAGGTAAATGTCGGTTGTCTATGCTGCTACAACGAAGACAGTTAGTCGAGCTACGCTGTGTCCGCCCTGGCTAGTGGTTGTGTTGGACGAATAAACGCTGTGGCGGTAGACCAAATTTTTATGCGGCGCCTTCTTGGTTTTTGTTTTGTAATTTTTTTTTATCATTATTTTTTTTCTTCTTTTTTATCTTCTTCTGTTATTATATATAAACTCTCTTTTTTTTCAATAATATAATTTAACATATATATATATATATATTATATATAATATATATATATCATATTAATATATATTATTATATATATATATATATTAGATATAATGTGCTAAGGGCATTGGCGAAAATGGAGAAACTCCAACAGCTTGCAGCGAAATGCTTCAATTGTGACGACAACAAGGTTGATGAATATTAATGGCCAAAGGCCGGATCAGACTGGCTCTATGCAACGATTGCAGACAGAGGATCGAACAACTCTGATATCAAATGAAGTGAACAAAGTTCCTTCTACAAATTAATTACTCCAAAAGACTTGGAATATAAAGATATCCACGAGGATACAAATATTATATAAAAATGTGTGAATAATAATGATTGATACAATGAGAATGAGAGGCTTGTTTATATACCAAGTAGGTGCCTCTTCATGAGAGTCATGTCTCATTTAGACATGCCTCTTCAACCTAATTACTAGTTTAACTAATCATTATTTATGATTATTATCATTTACATTATTTTACATTATTTCCTATATATTTATTCATAACACAGACCGAGTTACACGTTTCAATTAATGTATTTTTCTTGTAATACTCCGTGGGTCAAAAAACCTAATTTTCCAAATGAATAAATGACAAAGAATTTTTATGGGTGAATTATTTTATCTATTGTAATGTGTGAATGATCTCTTTGAATTTTTATTTCCACTACATATATTTCTAGGTGTTTTTTCCCCTTTGAAAAATCGTAATTTTATTCATAAGACAAAATTACATGTTGTAGATGCTAAAAAGCATATGCATATGGTCTGTTTCTGTTTTCACAGAAAACAAACAACAACAAAAAATAAAAAATAAAATACTATTCTTTTCTCCCTTTCTTTTTCTTCACCTTTCGCCAACCTCCAGTGTTGGGGGTGGTTGTTATAATGGATAACTGATGTTCATTTGTATTTATGGGAGAGTCTTTGTCATAATCAGATCCTTCTAATCCGTGTGTTCGCTTGTTGCCAGCTATTTCCGTTCCTGTTGGCTGGGGTTCTTGTCGCTGCAAAGGGTTACTTGGGTCTTTCTCTTCCTTTAGTGTGTTGTTTTGGACTTTTTGAACATCCATTTCTACTTTGTATTCTGTTGTCTCCTCTATGTCTGCTTCTTCATCCAAGGGGGCTGTATATTGCCATCCTTTTGGCTTTCTTTGTTGTTTCTTGTTCCATTTGGGGATTTGTTTTGCTTGTGGACAGGCACTATGGAGGTGGCCTGTTTGTAGACATCTATGACACAAAATGCTATATTTTCGTAATCTAAAGGTTGAATCCACTGTGTATTATTGAAATTCAATGTTATATTGTCTGGTAGTCCCTAGCTAAGATCTACTTCAACGCATATTCTGGAAAAAGTAAATATTACCCTTGTAAGTCTGTCCCTGTCAATCTTTAGGAACTTTCCCAGGGTATTCCTTATGGCTATTAAAACATTACGATGCTAGAAGTGTAATGGAAGGTTGTGCAACCTGACCCAAACTAGCATCTTTGATACCACCATTGTGTTGGCATCGAATTCTGGAAACCAAGGGGTCATGAAGAGCCTTGCATTGCCCTAGAACCATGGTTCCTTATTGAGGATGTGTTCCCTTTCCTGTTCTGTTCTAAGTATGACTATAAAAAACCCCTTGGGGCATAAGTATATTTCATAATTTGGTGACCATGCAACATATATCCATTGGTGCAAAACATCAGATTTAGGCCAAAATCCATTAAATCTACACATAATTGATTTGGAATAGAGATTTGAGTACAGATCATTTACCTCAGGCACTGCGATGGTGAGAGCAGGATTCTCAGGTTTTTGTTCCACAATGTGGGGCCTCGATAGCTCAGGCAGTGTTGTTGGTTTGGTTTGTGCTTTTTCCTAACCTTTGATTGCATCCTTAAAAGAACCTGTGCTCTTTGAGCTGGTTCCAGAGCATCCACCCCGTAGATGCAGATTGATTATGATGGTTGAGTCTGTAGTAATGCCATAATCCTGAAGTGTGTAGTTATCCTGTAAACTGAGACCTGAGTAGATCAAATTTTGCCTACATGCTGGTATACCAAGGTGGTTCTGAATTTTATACCTTAGATCCTGGATCCTCCTCCCCTTCTAGATCCTTTAGCAAATATGCCTGCCTTCCAACATTTTGATGAAAATTTGTATCAGATTCGCCTTGGTAGAGTGTGGATCTGTCTGAGAAAGGGCTCGATCTGTTGCCCAGGTGTCCAGATCTGACGGATCTATGCATATCAAATCTCTATCTGGTTCTTGCTTCGCCATATATGGGCTATCTGATGGATCTTCTAGCCTTGCAACGTTCAATATTGTGTCGTTCTGCAAAGGAGGGCTGATGTCTATCAAATTTGCCCCCACTCTTGCTTTGCCACGAACCTCCGCCAGTTCCTTCCTGTCATCGAGCTGTCGGAACACTCGGACCTGAAAAGATTGATTCAGATCTGACCATTTCAAGGGGCAATCTGCTACATAGATTTCTGGTTGAGGGGGGTTTGACCATATCGAAGCCCAAAATGTTGCAATGTGCACCAAATTTGGGGTGCGATTTCGAATCCCCAAGAAAACAACTAGGTCCATCCATGCATGGTTCGACATCCCCAGGAAATTTGCCTGTTCCGTATTTTCATGATCCATATGTCGGAGCAACTTGATTTCCCGAAGAGTTCGTTTTGCATCTATGCGATTGTCAAAGGCATTGGCTATCTTCTTGATGGAAACTTGCTCTTTTGTCTCAGAGTTCATTACAAAGCAGACAATCCTGTAAGCTCCTTTCCCGATAGGCAGTAGAGCTGGTTTGTACTTCATTCTTCTATATTTCTAGATGTTAAAATAACAGTGATTTTATTTTTTAGTAATTCAGAATTTATTTGGCTAAATAAATAAATTGCTAGGAATAATTTGAGTCGGTATTAGGAAATTTAACAAACAATTTGCTACGTCAATGCTCCATTGGTTCCAAGAGAAAAGAAGGCTAGTGCACACTCTCTCTTAATGAGTAATGAGTGTGTGTGGCAATGATCTCTCCTTAAATCCACTTCCCTCTATTTATAGGAGGGAACCAAGTCGATTTAGGAGTAAAATTGACTAAAAACCCTAAAAATAGTAATTTATGTGATTACAAGTTAAGTAGGTCACAAGCTGAACTAATAGATAGCTATCTCAATGATGAAACATAACAAAAAGCCTTATTTTAGCCGACATGTGTGAGCATAAGGGCCTCCAAGGGTGACATCGTCCTCTAAAGTTGAAGGTCTCCATCAAAATATGCCATGGATGTGTCAAAATAGTGCTCCTCACTCAATTTGTCTCCTCGTCTACAAGGTGTCCATTAATGAAACAAAATCCTCCTTATCAAATGTCATCATCAACTAATCCCGCATCATCACTCCTAGCCTTATGAGGGCAATTTCATAATGCTAGGGCATAATGTCATCATCCAGAAAAGGTGTACCATCCCTTGTCGAGGGATCTCAAGTCATCATCATCATCAAACTAGTCTAGAAACAAGGAAACATCCATTAAGAAGGTATAATGCTAGTTTGGGGGTGTCTTGTGGCCTATGGTGTACATCTTCCTTCGAGGCAATGTCCTGGCTTCAATGTGCACCATTCCATGGTCTAGAGAGAGGGCATCATCAATGTTAGTTACATCCTAAGTCAATGCTCCTCATAAAGTGGCTAATGCAACTATGGTGCCTTGAGGGGTCCTCAAGTGGGGTTGAACATACTCTCTGAAGTGTTGGAGAAGTCTCAAACAATCCCTTAAGGGATGGTGTTTGTACTTGGGAGAAAGCATCTGAAACATACACTCAAAATCAAGTGAGATCATCATCACACGTAAAATAACCTTAAAAGTATTATAGTAGGCCATATCCAATGCAAAAGGCACTAAAGTACTTCACACAAATATCATCTTCAAATGTTTTCCTAGCTTAGGGTTTGTAAACTAGTTACCATGCTTAAATCTGGGAGTGTTATCAAAAGTCCCTATTAGGTGCCTCCAACCCTAAGGGGAGGAACATTTCCTAGGTTGACCCATCAATCAATAGGTGCAATTGATTAATGGTATGGTATGGGTATACTTCGTGGAGGATGCCACAATCTTTGTGTAATGACTATGAACTTCCATCATTCTTGAGAGTTATAATGTGAAGAGGGGGTAATCATGTGACCTAAGTTACCCCTTTCCTCGACCTATTTTAACATCCCTCATGCTTACTTTTCTTTTAATTGCATAACTCGGGTTATAAGCTTTATTTATGCATCAATGATGTCTTAAAGATGACATGAATTATTGTTCATCAAGGTTTGGATATTCAAAGTTCCTTCCATTTGATAGCTCATGCATTAGCAAGGAACTGAGTGAGGGCTAATGAGAGGGGTAGAGCTCAGAGTAAGATTTTCTCCACACACTTTGTTATATCACAACCATTTTTTTGCATTTTATCATTATGACTCACACACTTTCTTTTCTTTCTACTGCATCAACCTCTTAGGGCAAAATTTCCAGGCCCCTACTCAAGAATGAGGAAAACAAGGATCTGATATTGGTCACAAATAGCGATCAACCTAAAGATGGGACATGGATACAAGGGAAGAGATGAAAAGTGTTAGGTATGGGTTACCATGGACACGTAACATCAATTAATGCTTCATGTTTGTGCCCCTCCTAGACAATGGAAAAAAATCCTTAGGGAAAGTAACGCAGGAGTAGGGGTAAAGGATAACCACCAAGGTGAAAAATGGGAATAAGAGTACAACCAAAAGTGATCTATCATCTAATTCAACTTGTGATCCATATTAGAATGCCCTTAAACATTAATGAAAACACTTGATTACAAAAGTGGTTAATGTACCTTATAATAGATGACCCACCTTCATTTGGTGAGTAAGCTAGATGTCATGAAGCATTGGTAAGAGCATGGATGGAGGGCCTTTGAGGCTAGTGATTTGTAAATCATTGTAGGACTGTTGGCTGGTTAGAACAATTTTTCTCTTAGCAGCTACCCATTTGGGTGGGTAACATCCGACTCCAGCTCAGGGACGTGCTCATCATAGAGCGAATAATCCATGTGACGAAGAGTGCATGAGAATCCTAACAATCCCTATTGTTTGCAGACTTGTTACCTATATCACTCTAAAGAAACTACTAGTAACAAAAGGGGCAAGGTGCTAATTGTCACCCTGTGATATGGAAAAATCAAAATTATAATTAAACTACAAAAAGAGAAGAAAATGATCCAATTATGCAAGAAAATTAACATGAATAAAGCAAGGAAGGATGCAAAATCAAGTATGCAAGACACACAATCCTACCTATTCTAAGCTAACATGTTACAAATAAGGGTTAAGTCTAGCCATATAACTAATGAAGCAACACGGTATCATATCAAAATAAAACATCTTACCCTTATGCTTGTCATGAGATAAAACAGGGAAATGTCTAACATAAAGTGATCACAATATGAAGTCATCATCTTAAAATGCTTAGGGATATGATCAAAGCCATAAGGGTGGGTTGTAGAAGGTTTAAAATATAATAAAAATGGCATATCCTTGCCATAAACAAGGTTCTCATTATGCAGCCGTAACATCTCTGTTGAATTTCCATGACACTGGAGAATCTAGATTAGGGTCTTAGAATGTAATGACCCCCCATTCATTCTGCAAATGTGTTAATTATCTCAACAATTGTGCAGTCATGTGAATATGGTAAATATTGTCTTGATTACCTTACACGACTATTGTAAATACCTTCTTAATCAATTTTTTAAATAATGAAAATAATGAATATACATATAATAAATATCTTCTTTGAATGATATATATTATATATTATATATATATATATTATATATATTCATTCTTGGTCATTTTACAATAGGGTGAATACTAGTTAAACATTTCCAAATTTCATAACCTTTGTAAACTGTGTGTATATATTATATGGGTGTAAACCTTAAATAATGAGGAAAATCATCATCTTAAAGATAGCACATGGATGCATTAACCCATGGTAAACTGCATGAAAAACATTGCAAAAATGAAATATATGATAAATGGCAGGCCAAATGGCACAAAATGGATCGGTCGAGAGGAGCTGGGCCAGGCTGGACGCTAACTAACCAGAGAGAGAGAGCGAACCATAGAAAACAAGGGGAAAAAGGTACCAAAAAAAATATCAACGAGAGAACCACGAGAAAGGGGAAAGACGGAAAGGGTAGGAGAAGGCAGAGCCAAAAAAACGAAACAGGTGGGCATTCGAAAGGGAAAAACCAGAGAGCGTGCTGCTGCCGGAAGAGGGAGGCCCGAGGTATGTGGCGTATTATTCCGGCGGATCGCTGCATAGAAGACTGAGGACAGCCAAGTAACCAGCTCGTCGCCCGTGGTGAAGGTCCAACTGATTGAGGTTTGTCAAGTTTTTTTTTTCCTTGCTGAACTGTGCTAAAACATCTAGACCTACGTAGATACCAATTAGTAGTTTTGTTAAGGTCATCGTGTAAATATTTTGGTTGGATGATGCTTCTTATACCACTCTTTCTCATTCCTGCTCATGCCTGTACCTTTTGTATAACCATATGACCTTGCTGGATGGGCCAATTAGTGCCGGTAATCTTGGATAACGATGCCTAGTTACAAACCTCTCGTTAGGTAGTCACATACGAAACTGGTGTGAAGTTGGATAGTTTTCAAGTATATGCTAGGAGATGGCTGCAATAATTTGTGAAAGCCTGCACAGAATTGCTATATGTTACATATCTCCTTCCAATATATTACCAGCACCTTGTCCCAATCAGTCCTGCACATCATAGCCCTCTTAAATTTGATGTTGCAACTCCCAAAGAGCTGATTTGAAAATACTTGGGACAAGTATACAGGGTTAATTGCTGTCTGGGGATAATTTTATGTTCCTTCTTATGCATACCTAGGAAATTAGGTCTCAGAAATCCTGAATTAACTAAGGGTGGTGGTTCTCACCTTTGGAGTCCATCAATGGCTAGTGGGTGGAAGTAGCAGATCGCTGGCTGCTCTGGACTAGCCTTCCTGAATTGAATTAACTGAGGGTGGAGGCTCTCAACTCTGGAGTCCCTTATTGGCTAGTGGGTGGAGGTAACAGACTGCTGCCTACCCTGGACTAGCCTTTGCCGAAGTACTCAAATTGCAGAGGACTCTAGAGTCCCTGCATTGGGTGGAGTTACTGTAGCAGTAAAGTCAGGGTGGAGGAAAACCTCTGGACTCCCTCATTGGCTGCTGGGTAGAGGTGGCTTACCTCTGGGGTCCCTGGACTGGCCTGGATTTGAATGCTTTAATGCCAGAAGGGTGGTGGTGGGTTAGACATCTGGAATCCCGGGTACATTTGGCAGTGTGGTCAGTGGACAGTCTTCAAAAGCTAGGGGGTGGTAGCTGCATGAGAACCCTGATTGCAGTTTGTCAATGGCTGGGTGGCAAATTCCTGTCCCTGTTCCAATGCCCACGTTCTGGGAAATTGTGATTTCCTTAGATCAATCTCCCAATAAGTTTTACTGTTGTGAAAATGTTGAAGGCATAGTGTTGTGGCTTACTGTTATTATTGAGATCCTGCATCCATGATCTATCTAAGTTTACTCTCTCTAAGGTTTATGTCCCTTCACATTGATTGTACTGCAATAATTACTGCTACTGTTCATGAGATAGGTATGTGGTTTGAGTATGCTGAACGTATGGTCATTGTTTGAAATTATGAGGAGTTAATAATAAAATTCGCAAGGCTGGGGGACTGTGTGTGATGTGTTACACAAGATAGCCGACAAAAGAATTTCTCATACTCAAACAATACTACATCCACAATGGCTTCCTACCTCTCACACACCTTTATCTATGGCATGTAAATCTCTAGCATAGTTCTATACTCCTTCTGTGGACGGGGTGATAGGGGTGAGCCCCTACAATTGCATTTATATCGCAATGCCAGTGCCACTATCTGTTATACCTTCAATGAGATAAGTGGCTCTATGCATACTTCCATGACCTTGCAATGAAGTCTGGAAACAATCTTGAAAGGTCAGACATCCATTGTGGTACAATGAAAATGAATATGACTCGTACATATATAGTTCATGGATTGAAGGACGATTTGTTAAATTTTTGGTTAACATGCTCTTTGCTTAGGGCAGTTACTTCTGAGATCCATATCACCCCAATTTTAATTCATTTCATTTCCATAGAACATTATCATATTAAGAGTAACTGGTGAAATAACATAGACAATAAAAGAAGAGGACAAGCCAAGACCAGAGGACACAAGGATATGGCTCAGGCCAGGGAAAAAACCCCAAGATGGGTAAAAGTTAAAACCCTTGATCAATTCATCTTATTATCAAATATCAAATGTTCAGCAGAGAGAGAGAGAGTGTACAATCAAAGTCAAACATGACTTGCAAACATGATGAACAATAACATAGTCCAAATGACCAAGAAACAGTCCAGACAAGTCTTTCATTCAGCCTTCAGATAAGATTAGAGTCACATACTCTGCGCTAGACAGAGGTCAACGATAGACAAAGTAACTACAAATCAGTCTCCTAAAGGAGCTCAATCCTGGATCAGATAATGTGGCTTTCCTTGTTGATGATAGTGGACCCAAGACAGTTCAATTCTGAGAAGATTGCAGGTCTGGTTAGGGCATACATCAGTCCTAACATAATGCAGCAAAAACATGTGAATAACCCCAAAAGAGCTTGCACTTCCTTGCTGAGATTGCAGCTTAGGGTAGACTGATATTTAGACTTTACAACCTCCCCCAGGCATTGATCCAAACCCTGTAATCTCCATTGAATGTCTGTGGACTGCAAGTGAAGACAAACATTGCTCAGGACTGCCCTCAAGTGCCTATCAGATATACCCAGATTTGTTCCAAAAGTCTCAGCCACCAGTCTATGGAACTTGGCTAATCAAACAAGAGAAGAAAGGCCTGCGGCATAGCTGAAGTAGCCTTCCAAGTGCAGCGGCTCATCTGAGGTAAAGAGGTCCCACACAAACCAGTCCCAATACACACTCTAAACTGTCCAGAATTTCCTCAAGGCCTGCGGCTGTCCATCTGAAACATCTCAGCCCTTATGCAGAAGAAAACCCAAAGACAAACAACCCTTCGTCCTCCTTCTCCTAGTGCTCGTGTTAATTTTGGCAACTAGGGCCAAACTTCATCTTGGACAGCTCATATGAGGCAGCTGATATTTTAAATGGATTCCTCTCTCTGAGAGGTGTAGGATTGATCTAAATATCATCCCATTCTGACATGTACAAATGGAATTATGAATTTATGTTGATTATGGACAAATTGTCAAGGTCGGCCAGCGAACTCATGTAGGCTCAGAAGCCCAACAGTTACGTCTATTCATCCTCAACGTTTGCATATAAATACAAGGTGCCTCCTCCTCATTTGGACACTCCACTCACTCACACATCTCTCTCTTCTTGATTGGGTACGGATTTCTGAGGCTTCTCTCTCTCCACACGTGTGAAGAAGGGACTGTTCTTTTGCTGTCTCTGCGTTGAGCAGTGTTGACTGAAAATTGCAGAAGGTTGTTTTGACTAGCGTTGACCATCTTTACCTGCGGTTTTGTGTGGGGTATTTCTGTTTGGGCAGGCCGCAGTTCTAGGCACGAAATCCAAGGCTGTTTGACCAGCATTGACTGTGCTAGGGTTTGCTGCAGTGTTGACTTTTGTTGACCAAATTTGACTGGACTTTTTGGACTGTTTTTGGGCTGATTTGACTTGCTATTGGAGGCCGAGTTGACCGAGTTTGACCAAGCTGTTTTGGAGGTCAAAATCTGGCCTGTTGACCAAATTTGACTGGACTTTTTGGACTGTTTTTGGGCTGATTTGACTTGCTATTGGAGGCCGAGTTGACCGAGTTTGACCAAGCTGTTTTGGAGGTCAAAATCTGGCCTGTTGACCAGTGTTGACTTTCTGGTTAGGGCGTTCTGTTTCTGCTGTTTGACTGATTAGATTGCATTGTGATTGGGCAAGTGAATATTTTATATTGCTCTCTCTCTCTCTTTGATGAACTTTTAAAGACTTATAAGAAGAATTGATCAAGGGTTTCCCCACATTGGTGTTTGTTCCTGGCTGGTGCCATATTTTTTGCCCTCTTGTCTTGGATTGTCTTCTATTGTTATTGTTTATGTTCTATCTGCATTTTATTATCATGATGATGTGATTGCTAAACTGGATATTGGTATTGGGCTAATAAAGAAATTGAAGTAAAATTGCTCTAAGCATAGAACATACCATTGTTATCCAAAAATTAACAATTCGGCTGCCTCAGACATATTTTCAAATATTGGATGATCTAAATGAGGTAGGAGAACTTCTCTTTTTATATAAGATGGAGAGGTTTTCACATGTCTAAATAACCCAAAGCTGACCTTGATAATTTGAACATGTGGGAGCATAAATTCAAAAACACATTTTTGCTTAATCAAATTTGATGATCTTTAGGTTGATTTTGCTCCCCTCGAAAAGAGGAATCTAATGCAACAATTATTTCCATCAAATGAGATATCCAAAGTGGAATTTGGACCTAGTTGCCTAATTTAACACTCCCTTTCAATTATGGAGAATTCTTCCTGCCAATCTATCATGCCATCCTATCATCATGAACCATCTCTGCGTCTCGTCTCAACCCTGTTGAACACCAATATAGATAATGAAGAAGGATCGATCGAGTGAATCACAAGACCTTGCCACTCGCCACTGACTAAAGTCAGTCCACATAACTAGGGGATGAACCCCAATCGGATTTTATCCTAAGAGATGAGGTTGTTAAACATCATGCATCCTAGACATAGGGAGTATGACAGTACACGATGCGTCCATTGGTAGTGCTATGGTTGTTAAAAATGGCAACTAGGGCCAAACTCCATGTGTATAATCTTATTTATGGCAGCTGATATTTTTCTTGGATCCCTCTCATCGAGAGCTGTGGGATTGATCTAAAGATCATCCGATTTTGATAAGTATTCATGGAGTTATGACTTTATTTGCGTTATAAGACAATTCATCAAGGTCGGCCAGCAACCAAATAAACCCCACATGTGCTCAATGTTTTAGTATAAATAGAGGTGGCCTTCAAGTCATTTCAACACATTTGGGATCTCTTCCTCTCTCTACTTGTCTGTGGGTTTTAGTAGGAGGAGAGATCCTAAGGAATAACGTTGTCCTGATCCAAACTGCCAGAAAAGCCAGAAAAGCCAAAATTGCTAGAAAAGGCCAGAAATGTCAGAAGAGTCGGAACTGCCAGAAAAGGCCGGAATTGCCGGAAAAGCCGGAACTGCCAGAAAAGCTGGAAAAGCTGGAGTCGCCGAAAAATCCGGAACTGCCGGAAAAGTTGGAAAAGCCGTAATTGTTGGAAAAGCTGGAATTGTCGGAAAAGTTGGAACTGCTGGAACAGCTGGAACTGTCGAAAAAGCCAGAACTGCCGGAAAAGCCGGAATTGTCAGAAAAGCCGGAATTGCCGGAATTGTCAGAAAAGTCGGAACTGCCGGAACAACTGGAAATGCCGGAACTGCCGGAAATGCCAGAAAAGCCGGAAAAGTCAGAAAAGTCGGAACTGCTAGAAAAGTCGGAATTGTCGGAAAAGCCAGAACTGCCAGAAAAGACAGAAAGTCAGAAAAGCTGGAAACGCCGAAACTGCCAGAAAAGCTGGCACTGCTGGAACTGCCAGCAAAGTCAGAAAAGCCGGAAAAGCCGGAACTACTAGAAAAGCTGGGATTGCTGGAACTGCGGGAAATGCCAGAATTGCTGGGAACTGCCGAAATAGCTGGAGCATCTGTCTCCGAAGGAGGGCAGCATGCAAGGGACAACTAACCAACATTGGGACAGTTGTATGGTACTTAGCAGCGAATACACCAAGCATGCAATGTTACAGCTAGCATGCAAGGGACAATTAGCATGCAACAACAAGCATGCTAAGGACAACAAGCATGCTAGGGACAACAAGCAAGCAAGGTGCAACCAACACACAGGTCAGGATGGCAACATGGTGCAACAATGGCACATAATGCAGTACAGTGATGGGTACAGTCATGATTAATGAAGCGTGATGAG
>APFE030217572.1:17733-33502 GCA_000404065.3 Pinus taeda | reverse complement strand
TCTTTTTACAATGATTTTGTACTGGTGCAGTCCTTTACCAGTATGCAGGCTACTACCTGCAGAGAGCTACAACCCTCTCTCATTCTCCAGCTTCTCCTGGAAGGGAGCTACAACCCCCTTAACTCTTGTACTAGTTGGGATACTAGTACGCAGGCTACTACTTGCAGAAGGCTACAACCTTCTCTTTTCTTCCAGGGACCACGTTTCATAAATTTTCAGACTGGATCCATGAACAACAATAAATCATCAACAATCTCCTTTTTACCACTTAAAACTGAATCAAATAGACACTTCTCTGGCAGTTGTATCCAGAACACTGTAACAGTATCCACACACCAATTCTGAACCCAGATCACTGCAGCAATAAACAGAAGCAGCTAAAACATAATTCAATAGACGTACGCTATTTCAACAACCAAAAACCTGCGTGCATACGCTTCTGTGTTTGGACCAACCTGCATATACGTTGTTTTTATTCACATAACCAGCATGTATACGCGCCTTCGCTTCACTGAACCTGCATACAGATCTATAAAGGATAATTCACTCATTTAAACACTAGTTCATCCAGATTACCAGATTTATAGATCAAGCATGTGTCACGTATAACAGATCAAAATCATACAAAGATACTATTATTCAAGCCTTAAGATTTTGACCCATCAATAGAAAATATCTTTCTCCTTGCACTCAGGTTCCTTCTTCATTCAGATCTAGATCTGTACCATAACCCAATCACTAGTATTCCAAATCTAACGCTTTTTCAGATATTCAATCATTCCGCTTATCCTTTGCCAAATGATCTCCTTCCTCTTTTATAGTCTTAGGCCTTTCACAATACCACGGTCCAAAACCATAACCAATCAATACCATGGATCCAATACTTGGGATCAACACTTCTGACGAGATACCATGGCCCAAAACCATAGTTCAAATACCAGGGACTAAATACAACAAACCAAAAATAAGTTCTCCCACATGTACGCGCTTTTTCTTGCATGAAAGTGTGTCTATACGCATACGCACCTTTTTAACGTCTAACCCGTGTATATACGCGACTTCGTCAAGTTGAACCTGCGTATATATCTTTTCCTTCATTCTGAGAGCCTGAACTATGTTCTGTCACCAGAGTGAGTTGCCATCAAGGACAACACCTGTGCCATAATGCCAACATATTCTCCATGAAATGATAAGCGAGAGTGATTTATATTTCTTGTTAATAGGGTTATTGCACCTCCTACTCAAAATCTTTGTTATTATAATCCCCCCATCCATATATCCCTTAAACTAGTAAGTGCCTCCAAGTCTTTCCAAACCTAAGTAATACAACATCAAAACATTCAGAGATGTTTAATGTTTTCATCATTTGCCCTACACAAAATACACCAACCAAATCCTTATTTCCCCTCTTTTGTAATATATCTCAAGTATGAGATTTATTTTTTAGATACCACCTAAAAATACAAGATTTTAAGGGGTATGCAAACTTCCATATGCTTTCCACCATTATATTACTTCCCCTACTCCTTTCAATTGACTTAATGTCTTATATTATGACTTGGTAGTATATATTCCCAAGGTGGGAACTTTCCCCACATGAGCTTATCTTCAACTTCCTTAATTATCACTTGGTGCTTGCCCTTAAAAATGAAGTATATCTCTCCCAGTAAATAACATCTCTACCCTCCATACCAATCAACATACCTAGTTTCCAATCTTGACTCCACATAAAAGTTAAATTTTGATATGCAACTTGATCAATAAAGAAAAATCAATTCCTATAAAGAACTTCAATCACCCTAGTGGATATTTTGTACCCTTTCCTATTGCCAACCCAAGGGTTTATGTCTATCCTCGCTCTCTCCCAATTCCCAATCCTCCATACAATACATTGTGCCACTAGTGTAAAGGATAACACCATTGTCTTCCATGTTACAAATACATTTTTCAATATTTTCTTTGGGTTTCTAATCCAGTCTTCCAGAAACTCAAGTGCAATATAATTTTGTATCATAACTAGACACCAAAAACTCTTACCTCTCATCAACCTCCACACATATTTTGTTACCAAAAAATTTCTTTAGAAATAAATATTCTTCATATCCCACTTACTTGTATATTTTGAAAAAGAAATACACTTCCAATTTATTTAGGCAACCAGTTTTGCTCTTTTATGTACCAAAAGAACCTAAAACATGTTTTTTGGAACTTTTCCAATATTTTATTAAGTATAAAAACTAATGACATCCAATATACATGGATTGCATCTAATATAAATTTTACTAGAGTGAGCCTATTCCCATGAGATAATGATAATTACACTGTATAAATGACTTTTTTTCCACCTTAGCTATAAACAAGTTCTAGCCTCTCTTACAATAAGCATAAGATTTAAGATAGAACCCTTGATACTTTAGCCTATCTTATGTATATATCTAGTGATAAGAAAATCATAGAGAAAAAAATGACCTCCTCTACATCTACTCTAGTAAAGGATATTGAAGACTTACGAAAATTTACCAACATACCTATAGTTGAACAATAGAGATCTAAATTTCTTTAAGCTCGATGGTATCTCTTCATGATCAATCGCAAAAAGGAAATATATCATCTACAAATAGGAGGTGGGGAAATTAAACCATTCCTAATTTTGATGTCATTAAAAGAGTTTGAATTTTTGAACTTCAATGAGAATGTTACCCAAACCCTTGGCAAATGTTAGAAGCAACAAAGAAGAAAGATGGCATCCTTACCTAAATCCATTGCTAGGTCTAAAAAATGAGGTGGATCCATTTATTAGATTTGAAAAGGAAACATAATTCACTAGAAAATTAACAAATTGTAAGCAAAAAACTAAATGGACTAACATCAACCTCAAATTCACCCAACTTGCCTTGTCATATGCATTATACAAATCAAACTTGATAACCACCGAAGAATTTTTCTTTGGCTTGATTGTATGAAGCCCCTCTTTACCTGCACATGTAGCCTCGTGAGTCTACTTTCCCTATAAAAACCCAAATTGCTTAACTAAAATAGATTTTGATAACGATCTCTTAACCCTCAAAGCAATATCCTTTGTCATATCAATATGAGCTTGTATTCACGAAATGATATAGGATTCTCATATTTTGGGATAAAAGAAATTCAAGTAGCATTAAAGGATGCTAGTCCTGAAGATATGAAATAATAGCTCTCAATAAATCCTCTTCTATTAACTCATAAAATCCTAAGTATAATTAAATGGGCCAATCGACTAGACTAGGATTCTTGCCCTTTTAAAATTTATGCAATATCAATTAACTTGGAGGTCTTTTCCAACGTCCTTTATTTTATTCATCATTTACAAAGCTTGGAAACGAGTTTTTCCTTTTAACCACCTCGACAATGGACACCTAATGTTCCTCTTTGTAAATACTCTAAAAATTCTCCACACCCAAACAATCAATGTCTTCAAACCTAGAGGTTGTAGGAACATCACTATTTTGCATTTTCCATATGTATTAACATTCTTCCAATGTTTTGCACGCTCATGAAAATATTTGGTTTTTCACCATCTTCGCTAGCCACAAGGCCATGGTCTCAAGCCTCCACACTCATTCGTTATCTACCGATATGATTCTCCTCCTCTATTCAAATGTCTTAACCTTATTTTTTGTAGTGATTGTATCAAAAGCCAACCTATTCACTATTTTAGAAATCCTCCAACTAAGATTCCACACACAAATAACTCACTTTCATTTTTTAATATTTATTTTGTTCCCATTCAATTGATTTCTATTTAATACTCTTTAAATTCCTTTCAAATTAAATCACAACTGATTTTTTAGATGTCTTGTCAAAAGGAACCCAAGTTGCCTTAATCATATTACCATAGTCCTCCATTAGCCATACAAGGATAAATTTAAAAGGGAATGAGGTTTCCTCCCCACCTTTGCAATTTCTAAAAAATGGCATGTGATTAAATTCACCACTTAATCTAATCTATTGTCTAATTATTTTAGAGTCATCTATGAAAAACTCATTTACCCATAACTTGTCAAGTCACTTAGTGCAACAACCCCGGATTAAAAGTTCATGTAATAAAAGTTAATAAAGGAAAAATAAGACCAAAGTCATGGAACACATATTCCAGGCTAAATGTTGGATAAGCACTATAGTGGGCATCACTTGTGGTTTACTAATGGCTATAGAAATTGGAAAAGGAAAAGAGGCATTAATTGGCATTTATTTACGATAAATAAAGGAAAATAGGATAAAAGGAAGTTGAAGGGACACAAATTTTCATGCTAAGGAAATTAGAAGAAAAATTAAGGAAAATGAAGAAAAAATAGACATCAATAATAAAAATGCTTCAGAGAACCAGTTCACACCTTTTGTTAGTTTGGTTTTGGAATTAGTTTGAGAGAGAGAGAGAGAGCACCAAGAGGATAAAGAAAGAAATCAAGCAAAGGACAAGCAAGGAAAGCAAGGAGAAGGTTGGATCAACAATTTCGAAAGGAAGATTTTTGCAAATACTTGTTGGGTTTGTGCTATATTTCTTCCACGACTAGCCCCAGTAGTGAAGTCGGGGGGTTAGAGGTGGGGCAGCCAGTACACCCTTTTTTGTGCCAAGCGCAGCAAGGGGATCATGGGGGGTGGCAGCCCCCCCTATTAGGGGGTTTGAGGGGGGCAGTAGTCGCCCTCTATGAGGTTTGTGGCAGTGGCCCGAGGAATTTTTTTTTTGAACCCTATATTAGGTGGGCGAACCAGCCTATGGTTTTGTACATGGTTTTTGCACATGGTTTTAGGTGTGATGGTTTTTTTCCCATGGTAATTTTTAGATTCGGTCAAGGGAGCTACGATTGTGTTCTAATCCAAGGTTAATGGATTGGGTTTATGGATGCTTCAGCATGTATAGATATGTATTGTAATATTTAAAAGAATATAACGAAAAATCAATCTGGTAGTCCCGGTTTCGGGATCTAGGGGAAATATTTGTATATATATGTTTTATGTTTTATGCTCTCACCATTGTTTATTTTATGTTTTTAGAATTTGTATGCAGGTAATTTCTGTACGGGGTTAAAACCTACGGCAACAAGTTGCATGTGTGATTTCCTAGATAAGGTGTGAATGCATGCTACATGCATTTGTGTATTTGGTTCATTTCTTGTCATTGACATGGGTTTTTTCGGTTTGAAAGTGGTTTCAGCCTTGCCTTTCCACTTTCTGGATAGTCATGGTGTGATGGGATTCATTTCTTAGTTGATCTTTGGATTGTTGGAAGGTTTTGGAACCGAGTGAGGTGGTTTCAGGAAAATTCCCAAGGGTTGGGGGTGGAGATGGTTTTCTCCGGGAATCCCTCGACAAGTAGGTGGAGACAAGAAATTCCTCAAGGTATGGTGAAGAAATTCTTAGGTACCCAAGCTTGTTTTGGTTTTGTGATCTCTTGACCAGTTTTGGCGAGATCACGGTAGTTTGAGAGTGGAAGTGGTTTAACTTCTAGATTCCCTTGGTTGATTATGTCCTGGTTTATCCCATGGGATCCCACATTCATGCTTGGAATATGGAACATGGGTGATTGGTTGAAAGAAAGATTTGGTTCAGCTCATTCTATGGTTGGGTGGTACATGGAAGTCCCTGACTTGCTTGGCTTTTGCATATGTTAATAAGAGTTATTTTCCTATAGTGCTCTATGAGCATTTGTACCTATTATTATGTTGCTTTTATGGTTGTTTTGTCATGGTTAATATTATGGTTATAAGCATGGTTTATGATGTGCGCTGGTTGTGCCTCTTGCTATGCTTTGATAAGTTAATGAATGCTTGATTAATGCATGGACTAACTAGTGTGGTTGCAACTACTTGAGAGGGAATTAGACCTTCTCAGCGCTTTTCAACTAAAATACAAAGATTTACGCTCAGATATGCATTCATGACCTGTAACTCACATGGTTACCATATGTTTGATAAAATTTCTATTGTGTTCTAGTCAGTATAGGTCAACTTTTGACTTCAAGTTTTAATTAATATCATTATCGTTATGAGAAGTATGATCCTGGAAAGCTACATGAATTTTTGGGCAGTGGTTTGGATACTAGCCTAAAAAAGTGGCTCAGATCTCGAGACTGCAGGCACAAAACTGAGGATCTGAGGTCATAACCACATGGAGCAAGGCTTGTGAGTGCAGTTGGAGGCTCACAACCACATGAAAGAAGTGTCAAGGGTGCGTTTATAGGTCTACGTTAGAGAAAAAGGGTTCCAAGTCAAGGATTGGTCACTTGGGGTGGTTGTTCAGCCTCTGAGTGTATGTGGTTCCTGAGGAAGATTAGTAAGGCTCAGTTATAGTCCCCATTTCCTTAAATGGAACTAGGAGGTCAAGTCATGTCATAGTAGCACTATGCTTCGCATTTACTGAGATTGCTTGTAAAAGCAAGTAAATGTGGGGAGGGGTGTGTTACATTTAGCTACTTTACCTTCATCAATCCTCATATTTCTCCACATAGGTTTCAACTTCATGGGCTCAATATCATATAAACTAATATGTTTGAGAATTTACACAAAGTTTGACGCTAATACATCCATGTTTGTTGCCAAGCCCCAAAATTCATCCCTCCCCAATGTAAAATTTACATTTCCATGAACCTAAATAGGTTCATGGTAAATATCTAACCCTGATAGAATACCCAACCAATGAGTGGCACATGGGGATTAGCATAGGGAACTAATGCCCAAGCTCTTGATCATATAACACTATATGTGATCTTGAGTAAAAGGAAAAGACATTTTCCACCATCCCAAAATAATACACTAGAATGATCCATTTCATCTACATAATAAAAGTCCCAATCGTTGAGAATTTTTAACCACCACAAATTATTTCTTGGAGGTATAAAACACCCAATTTGTGTAATTCCATAAGGTTTCAAATGGCAATTTTTTCTCAAAGGGCTACTCATCCTTCCCATAGTCAAAGATATAACAATCATGGAGCACATCTCCAAGGGGTGTGGGATTCTTTAAAGACACCTTCAATAGGACATCATTTTCCAGATAAAACTTCCTTTTATCATTTCACTTAGTTATTGACATATATGAATTTTTATCCCTTATAACCCTAGAGGTTCTAGAACAATAATTCATACCCAAACCACCTTAAACCCCCATGTCCATACTCCTAGCCTACAAAATTCTTAGCATGAGAATTTATTTGGATGAAAACCCAATTGTGCTACCTTCCTCAATCAAAGTTCAAAGTAAATCCAATGGTCTAGTACCCCTAAGCTTATTAGGGACTTCAATCAACTTCACCACCCCTACATTGATCAATTGAATGGAGGGTGAAACCACCTCAATGACCTTGTTTCCCTAAGACAAAAATAAAAGGATGGAAAGGGAGTCCTTCTTGTTGAGTCCTAAACTCAACTTTATACTTAACACAATATTGATTGTGTTTTCATGAATAATAAGGGAGGAAACTAAAATAAAGTTATCTTTGTCATCAAAGCCTTAGATCTATAGTGGCACAACCTTAAAATTCTTCTATTTCATTCTATTAACATGAACGAGCAATTATGCATAAGGGATTTTGTACAACTCCATCCTCTTTTGATTAATGTGTTTTTAGACTACCTCAACCCTTGTCAACTAAATATCCAATTTTTTCTATATATATATTCAAACTTTAGATCATTTTTACATCTAATATTGACAGTCCCCTGCCCATATGTTAACCTACTTTTTTGACCTAATTTCCTTATTGATATTTGGTTCACATTTTGCAACTTGATGTTCACGTTGATGACATCTAAAAGGGATTCCCAAGTAATCCAAAATCTAGGTATGAGAAAAAATGTCTTGTCAAGTAAAAATATTCTTTGCCAATCCTTCATGAAGATCTAAACTCACAAAAATTTTACAAATAATCACAATCGTTGACTCAATAAAACTTAGGTTTTCACCCATAGAATTTCCTATTGCATTGTTCATTTCCTTAAAGATATTTGGTGACTATAAGTCCAGTGGCAATCCCAATAACTTAACCCAAACAAGCACCTTATAGACTTATCCAAATTTCTATCAAATGAAGAACACCATTTCTTGGGGATTGAAGGAGTACTCTCCCATACTTACATTACCTTAACATCTTTTATGCATCCATTACACATCGAAAAACAAAATCCACCCACCCTCTAGTTAATACATGAAATTCAGGACAATATCTTAGAGTTGATTCCTAGCTTAGTTTCAACCATTTCTTAAGGGTTTTATCACACAGTTTCTTGCATTGAAAATGGCTAACTAATACAAATTTTTCTAAACTAATGTAGTGGTGCACTTGAATGTTATTTCCCAACACCATTCGAACTAGAATCCCTTCTTATAAACACATCTCTTACTTCATTTCAAACTATGATCACCCCAACTTATTTCACACATACTCTTGCCCTAAAAATGGGCAACTAGCATGTGCTACTTAACTGACAACTTCACGCAAACTCCCAACACCAATTGACTTGGGCTATCCTTCTTACAAGAACACCTATTACTTCACTTCAAAATATATCACAACCACTTCTTTTTTTATTCCCCTCTTTCTCACTACTTTTCTGTGATTTGTTACATTTGCACCTTCATCATCCTTAGCTTCACCTCTTAAATTAATTATGTATCCTCCATAAACCCTAATAACTCACCTACTCCTAATGTATGCAAATACTTCACCACATGATCCTCCTCGATCTACATAAGCTTTGAATTATATCATCAACCTACACCATTGTTTGCATGTAGAAGAATGATTACATGTGGAAGACAATGTGAGAAGCCAGTTTTGAACCTTGAACCCAATAAAGGTGTACTAAAGGAACTTTTAATACATCCATCCTCCCTATCCTGCTAGCCCATCACAATTAGATGCTTAACACCATTGATCAAAGGCCATTATGTCTATAAAAAATCCACTCCCTTTATTTCAAACAATGACCTTATTGACATATCTTTTGAGTACACCCTTTGGCAAGTAGGTTAGTTAGGGAAGATCAACACTTTCACTAGTGGATCTTCTCAATAATCCATAATGTCGTGATATTTCATCCTTAACAGAAATGGGCTAAATCTTATGCTTCATGCACCATCTATGTATGTGTGTGTGTGCTTTTCCAAGGAAAAACATGAAACCCAAGGGATGCCCTCCCACATTCATGGATTGGATACTAGTAAACTTGCTGACATAAACTAGTGTGCCTTACATAAGGGGATTCAAACTGAGCACCTAGCTACAAAGAATTATCCAAATGCCTAGAAATTTTTTCAACAAATGTTTTAGTGAACCCCTTGGGTTCACATACACTCATGAATCCCTTAGCCTGATCTAGTGTGCTTTTCCACTACCTCAACCCTTTTCAACTAAATATCCAATTATTTCTATATATGTTCAATCTTTAAATAATTTTACATCTAATTTCACTAGCCTCTTCTCTAGATGTAAAACCACTTATTTTGACCAAAAATTCCTTACTGAGCTTTAGACCATAATTTGCAACTATACGTCCATATTGATGACATCTAAATGGGATACTTAAGTAATCCAAAATCTAGATATGAGAAAAAGTGCATTGTTGAATAAAATTATTCTTTAGTAATCCCTCATGAAGATCCAAACCACACAAAAATATAACCAATAGTCATAACCCCTCACTCAATAAAACTCATGTTTGCATCCATGAAAGTGTATGTTGCATTCTTTATTTATTATAAAGACTTTTAGTGACTATAATTCCAGTAGTAAGCCCAATAACTTGACCCAAACAAGCACACTATAGATATCCAATTTTCCATCAAATGATAGACACCATTTCTTGAGGATTAAAGGAGTAATCTCCCAATCTAACATTGTCTTAACATCTTTTCTGCATCCATTGCAAACTAAAAACAAAAGACACACCCTCTAGCTAATATGTAAAATTAAGGACAATATCCAAAAGTTGATTCCTAGGTTAGTTTCAACCATTCACTAAGGGTTTTATCACACATTTCATTGTCTTGAAAATAACACGTGTTTCTAAACTAATGATATGGTGTGTATGGATGTCATCTCCTAACACCAATTGAATAGGGCTTCCCTTCTTGTGAACTCGTCTCTTACTTCACCTTATATTATGATCAACCCCACTTCTTTCACACACACTCTTGGCTTGAAAATTGTTGAAAAGTGTAACTAGGTTCAGTCTTCATAATGACATGCGTAATTGTGATTTTATGTAATTCATGAAAAGAATAAAAATAAAATTATTGTTGTAATGTTTGTCTCATGGGTTTCATGAGCAAGGAATTTTATTTTTAGTGATGGCTCCCGTTGTGAGCCCTTAGGATTTGTCATCTAGTCATAAAAGTTAATTTGAGTCTATGTCATCTATGAAGGACCCTTCTTGGGCATGTTACATTTTGTATGAGTCATTAGATTAGTATAAATGTTCCTCCAATACAAGCACAAGCACATGCCATCAATTCAGCTTCAAAAGGAATAGTAATGTCTCTTCGAAGGACATGTCAGCTCATCTTCTTATCAAGTCGTCTTATTATCATGGAAAACAACTATAAATAGGCCACTCTGCTTCATTTCAGAGCAAGGATTTTCGGTCAGGTTCTGAAGTCAAAAATTGGTGTGAAGATCAGTGAAAGCGTTAAGAAATACAATCCTATAGCCAGTGAAGTGAAGCAAAGGGAGAGTGAGGTCTGTGATATCAATTAGATTTGTTTTTGGGTTTGTTTTGGGACACACGTGTGAAGAAGGAGGATGAATTTTGCTACAGAAAGAGCTAAGGTGAATTACAGTCCTCTTAGGTAGCCGATTTGGAAGTAGGATAAGTCTAAGAGGAAGTTGAGGCAAGCTAGAAGGAATCCCTATGCAAAGAAGGCCTAATTCTAGAAGCCCAAAACTAGTGAAGGTCTGAAGCATAAGGTTGCCAAAGTTGAAGGGAAGCTGAGAAGAAGGAAGAAGTAGAAGGTTGACTATGGATCTCATCAAGGAGGCTTTTGTGTCTTGGTCTTGGAGTGGAAAATAGGTCAAGGGTCTTGGTCTTCGCATGTGTCAATTGGAATCTCTATAAGAAGAAGAATTTGTTCGAGTTTTCCCTCAAGTGGGAGAGGTTTTGGCCCTGGCTGATGTCCTATATTATGTCTCTTGTCTCTTTATGGTTTATGCATTGGTAGCTGTTTGATGAAAAAAAACTAATAATCTAAGTAAAGGAAGATCTAAATATAAGAAAGTAAAAATCATTCACAAGTAGTTACTAATAGAAGAGAAACCACTTGATCTCGATGCCCTAAATTTCTAGCCATCTAGTGCATGTGTTGTGAAACTGATGAATTGGCGCATTTGGATATCATCTCCTAATGCTAATTGAACTAGGTTACCCTTGTTACAAACAAACCTCTTACTTCACCTTAAATTGTAATCATTCCCCTTTATTTTTCGATTCGCCCCCTGCCACTACTCTCTAGCTTTTGATCTGTTACATTTACACCTTCATTCATCCTTAGCTTTGCCTCTTGAATTATTTTGTATCCTCCCTAAACCCTGGTAACTTACCTTCCCCTAGTGGAGCCAAACACTTCACCACATGATCCTCCTCAATCTGTACAAGCTTTAGATTAGATCACCAACCTAAATTGTTGTTTGCATGTAGAGGAACAATTAAATGTAGAAGACAATTTCAAAAGATATTTTTGAACCTTCAGCATAATAAAGGTTTATTAAAGGAATTTTTAATACCTTCATCCTCCCTATCTTGTTGTCCCATCCTAATTAGATGCTTAACACCATCAATCAAATGTCGCCATGTATGCAAACAATCCTCCCCCTCCATGTTGAATATTAGCCTTATATTGACATGCCCTTTGAGTACACCCTTTGGCAAGTAGGTTAGTTAGGAAAGATTTACACTTTTGCCAATGGAACTTTTTGTTAAAAATAGCAACAAGAAATTCCAATTTATTTTTCCTTGAATTCAATTGTGAATTAAAATTATAATTTTATTCTCATAGCAACTTGTAATAGTTAATTAAGTTAATTTGACTTAATTGACTTAAGAAATTCGATTTGGAAGTCTATCTAAATCATTTAGAGTGATCCCTAAATTTTAGGGGCCTAGGTTGAGTTCTTTGGAGTTGTAATTAGATAACTTAGTCTAACTGAGTTATAGTCAGTTAAACTAGTTCTGATTGTTGGAGGAACTAGTAGAGGTCTAGTAATGGATTAGTCCACCAATGCATCCCCAGTACCACACCAACTAACTTAAGATTCACTCATAAATAACTCATGCATGTCAGTTCAGAGGAAGATCTAGTTGAGACTAGAGTGCAAGGACAGTGTACTATCAGTTGTATAATTTTCTGAGTTGTACAGATGGTGCATGCAATTAGTTGAGGACCTATGTTTGGATTGCGCAGTTATGGAGGAAGGATTTCTCAATTAAATATGGGCTAATTCTATCAGGAATTGCGCAAGGAAGTAGGGGCTTGACAGACAACAAAATTGGCTAAGTGTTGGCTTGAGTTGGCTTGTGACGCAGTGAGTAAGATCATACTTGTGCAGGGATTGTTCTAGTGTGAACAAGCATTGTATTTTCTTCTCAGCTCTTCTGGTTAATGCAATATAAATAGTCAAGGTTTTGAGCAGTTGCTTTCCCTAGAGAAATAATGTGTTATGTGCGATTGATATTCTTCCTCTTTTTGCTTATTGTTTTCATTGATCATTTTTGGTTTTTGATGAGAAGAGTAGAGTAGATTATTGTCTTATGTTTTAGTATATCACATGAGTTGTTGAATCTTACAAAAAAATCTACATGGTATCGAAGCTGAAGGCAGTATAGAAGAGGATATTTTGAGTTTGTTGTGCAGGTGAAAATTGAATTTGTTGTTCACACTTGAGAGTCGACAATATGGCTTTCTACGGTTTGAGACTTGAGTATGCCTTGGAAGGTAGCTCGAATTACATAGCCTGGAAGGATAGGATGGAAGAAATGTTGGAAGACATTGGCCTCAAGGAAATCATTAATCAAGACATTCCTAAGCCTCCAACATCGAATGTTAAAGATCTGACTGAATGGAGAAAGTGTGTGGCAAAGGTGAGGTGGATTATCCTTGAGGGAGTTCGAGACCACATTTTCTTGAGTCTCCATGGCAAGGAAACTCCATACTCAATGTGGAAGGCATTGGTAGACCTGTTTCAGAATAGAAATAACCATAGGAAGTTGGCACTGAAGGACAAACTTAGAAAGATCAAGATGGAGAAGGGAAAATCTATTCCAAAATACTTGGCCAAGTTCACTCATTGTCTTGATGAGCTTGGAAGTGTCAGGATTACTGTTGTCAAGGACGACATGGTGAGGCTCTCTCTTCTATGAATTCCCAAGATTTGGCACAGTTATCAGGACTCTGTCAATGGGAGGGAGAAGCTATCAGATTGGGAACGACTATGGTCGGATTTGGTATAGGGAGATATTCAAAGGAACACCAGAGACGGATCCTCATCAAAGACTGATGATGAGGAAAATTGTGCCTTAGCGGATAAGGCAAAGAAAGGGAAAGGGAGGGTGTCTCATTCCAAATTGGATTCTTGTCATGGAGGTAAGAACAAGGACATATTGAAAGTCAAGTACTTTCACATTCACGAGCTAAGACATTTGCTACAAATTGTTCACTTAAGAAGAAGACCTCAAAAGGAGTAGCAGGTGAGGCTCTTGCCTTATAATTCAAACTGGACTTTACCATCATGGCATGTATGGTGTCATTGATGATTGATAGTGTATGGTACCTAGACAATGGAGCTTCTTTCCACACGATTGGTAACAAGGAGCTCTTCAGTAACTTGGAGGAGAAGGATCTCCAGACGCATATCGAGATGGGTGATGATGGGAGGTATAGTGCTACCAGGCTTGGTATAGTTACCTTTCAGAGAGTTTCGAGTGCTCCCCTCACTTTGCGAGATGTTATGTATTTTCCTGGTTTGAAGAAGAACTTGGTATATGTTTCCATGATGGAGGATAGAGGTTACGATGTGATCTTTAGTAAGGGAAAGGTGTTCCTTTGCCACATAGGCACGGGACAGGTAAAGAGGATAGGGATTCGGGTGAAGAATCTTCACAAGTTGGAGGTAGAATATTGTTCTGACTTGAGCACGAAAGCAGAGAAGGTGCATAGCTGAGACATCGGTGAGTTGTGGCACAGGCAATTGGGTCACTTGCATCATGGCGCTTTGAAAATCATGCAGTAAATTTCTACCAGTCTTCCTAAAGGTACACTATACCAAGTTGACACATGCAAAGGGTGTACTTTGGGAAAATACACCAAAGATTCCTTTCACGACAAAGACAATCGAGCATAAGCGATCCTCGATCAATTTCATTCAAATGTGTGTGGATCGTTCTCGACAACATCCATGTCCAAGCACAAGTATTATGTTATATTTGTTGATGATTTTTCTCGTACATGTTGGATCTTCTTCATGCAGAAGAAAGATCAAACTTTTGCAAAGTTTTGTGAATTTAAATCATTGGTTGAGAAAGATATTGGAAGGAAGGTTAAAGCTCTCAGGAGTGATAACAGTGGAGAGTATGTGTCGAATGAGTTTACAAACTTCTGTACGACATAAGGCAATTGATGAGAGTTGACAACACCCGATAACCCATAGCAAAATGGGGTGGTTGAAAGGAAGAATATAAGCATTGTAGGGGCAGCACGGGCGATGTTGCATGATCAGGGCCTACCACTACACTTGTGCGCTGAGGCATGCAACACAACTGTTCATTTGCAAAACAGAGGCCCTAATCAAATTCTTGGGATGAGTACACCAGAGAAGGCTTTCTCAGGGAAGAGACTAGATGTGGGTCACTTCAAGATTTTTGGGTTGTCAGTATATTTCCATGTGACCAAGGATGCACAGAAGAAGCTTGAGCCAACATCAAAGTTGGGGATATTTGTGGGGTACACTGATACACCTCACAACTATCGAGTGTACTTGTCAACCAGTAGGATGACATTAGTTTGAAGGGATGTAAAATTAAAAGAAGAGAAGGCCTTGAGATGTTCCCTTGAGAGGGAGCTTCAACTACATGTAGTTGAGGAGCTTTTAGATCCTAAGGAGGAGCCTCTGATTGATGTGGAGCGGCCACATGCAAAGGATTCGAGAGTGGAGACATCCACTCAGGCAAAGTCTTCCAAATATGGGAGAAAGCACGCCAAAGAGGCTGACAAGTTATTGCATGATGCGAGAGAGAATGTGGGAGCACCCACATCGCAGAGCAGGAAAAGGAGTCACCTGAGAGGTACACTAGATACATGCCTCTTAAGAGAAGATGTGTTGAGACAGAGCCATCTTATTTTGAGGAGGCAGTGCAACAATCAGTTTGGGTTGAGGCCATGGTTGAGGAGTATGACTCCATTTTCAGGAACAATGTTTGGGATGTGGTCCCAAGACCAGCAGACAAGTCAATGGTGAGTTCCCGATGGATTTACAAGGTAAAGCAAGTAGCGAATGGTAGTGTGGAGAAACATAAGGCCAAGTTTGTAGCCCGAGGATTTTATCAGGTGGAGGGGATTGATTACGATGAGATCTTTGCTCTTGTTGCAAGGTACTCATTAATCAGATCCATTTTGGCACTATCAACGCAGATGGGTTGGAAGATACATCAGATGGATGTAAAGGCAACCTTCCTTAATGGCATGATTGAGGAAGAGTTGTATATTGAGCAACCTAAAGGTTTTGATACCTTTGACTGAGAGTC
>APFE030217572.1:233-12733 GCA_000404065.3 Pinus taeda | reverse complement strand
AGCACAAGCACTTGAACCATGTGGATCATTGAGGTCTCCTCCCTCTGACTCACAAGGGACATGACTCTCTACGTGCCTTAAGTGGGCATCAATCCCATCAATGCATAAGCATAGATTCCTCAACATCCTCTTGACATCTTCCAGAGATGCAAAGATTATGTACTTTTCAACTTGTTTGTCTCTAAGAACTAAGCCCAACAATGTCTTCATGTGTGAATGAAGAGCTAATGAGTTCAGGTATTGTTTATTTATGCCTCTTGTGTGTATAGGGTATAGAACCCACCCATCCAAGTTTTCAAGTGAATCTAAATCGCATGATGACTTCCTCTCTTCTCCCACTTTTGTGTAGCACCCTCCTCCCACATCTACCTATGTAACTAGCCAACCAGAGTAAACATGTGACGAGAGGCTATTATGATTGGATTCAACCTCTTATGCGACCTTAAGGAAATGGAATCGACAAAAACACAACATACAAAACTTCCACATCAACTACAAGAACCCTAAGAACCATGCCAACACTTCAGGCAACTTTCCCCTAGGTCCCACTGAAGTTTTTGATAACTTGACCTTTGGACGCTCTCATGTTATGGGTATGCCAGAGTCCAGGGACCTCTGGATGCTCTCACAGGCTTGCAAGCTAGCATCCCTGGGATTTGAGCCACTTTTTTAGGCCCAAAGCCCAGGTCACTTCCCATAATGGAATGACATCTTCAAAGTAGTAAAAAGATAGGAAAATGATGATGCAAAAGCAATTAGTTGAACAAGCCCTTAACCAGACCCCTACTAGCTAATATGATAACATAATAACATGACAACATGACACCCATACCGTTTATTGGAGCTTTATAACATAGCTCATGGTGGTATTCACATCCATATAAATATGTACATATACCAAAACATCATCAAAACATGCACCAAAACATATACCAAAGACATGTACCAAAACACCATACCAAAATTGCTTTGCCTCAACCGGCAAACAAGGAATGATACATAACCCACATCTGATTCGCCATCTCACATGTAGCTTCATCGAGCCCATAGTTCTTCCACTGCACTTTAACTTGCTTGATTGCTCAGTTCCTGAGCATGAGCACCTTTTTCTGCAATATACACTAAGGCTCCGACTAGAATTCTCCATCTGGTTCCACCTGCAATACAGACCAGTCAATAAAATGATCAACATCCTTAACATACTTCTTAAGTAATGACACATGGAAAACATCATGGACTTTCACTGTTGGAGGCAATGCAACTAAATAGGCTACTGGCCCAGTCCTCTAAACAATATTGAAGGGTCCATAAAATCGTGGTGCCAGCTTGGCACATGATCCAATCCGCAAGGAGCTCTTCTCTCGTTTGATGCTCAAGTACACCTATTCCCCAACTTGTAACTCATTGAACAACATTTTTTGATATGCATATCTCTTCTGCCTATCTGGTGTTTCCTTTAGATTCTTCTTTATAACCTACATCTCTTGTTCCATGTCTGCGAACATGTCTGGTCCAATCAACACCTTGTTAACTGGGTCGCTCCAACTGATGGGAGTATTGCAACCCCGCCCATACAATGCCTCAAAAGGACTCATTCTCACTGACTCCTGATTACCATTGTTGTATGCGAACTCAACCAAGGGAAGATACTCGTACCACTTCCATTGATGATGCATCACATACATCCTCAACATGTCCTCCCATATCCTTTTGACCCTCTATGTATGTTCATCAGTCTGCAGATGATAAGTTGCACTTAAGGCCAACTATATGCCCAAACCTGCAAACAACTCCTTCCAAAACTTGGAAGTGAACTTTTCATCCTTGTTCGACACAATCTTCTTTGGAACACCATGAAATCTGACCACATCTCTAATGAATACGTGTGCTACATCACTAGCTAGAATGTAGGCTTCACTGGGATGAAGTGTGCAACCTTTGTCAACTTGTTCACAACAACCATGATGTAATCATGTTGTCTCGTTGTCCACAATAACCCTGTGATGAAATCCATGGAAATGACCTCCCATTTCCATTCTAGAATCACAATCGGCTGTAGCAGTCCACCTAGGTGTTTACACTCTACCTTCACAAGCTGACAATCAAAACACTTACCCATAAACTCTGCTACATCCTTCTTCAGGTTTAGACAATAATAAAATATCTTCATTTTTGTTAGTGTCTTCTGATAACTTGGGTGACACGAATATGGTTTCGCATGAAACTCCCTCAAGGTCACCTTCTTGAGCTCATTGTTATCTGACAGATATATCTTGTCTCTGAATCTAACCAGTCCATCTGTTGTAAGGTAATAGTCGACATCCCGTGCACATGCACCTAAACATGTACTACTACTTGTACCTGTACCTGTACCCTACTGCAACCTATGTATAATCTCAATATATCTGACATCCTATTGACCTACCTACAAAATCCTATCTTGTAAGTCTATCCCATAGGAGCTCATAGCTGCTAAGTGATTTACATGTATCCGCCTGCTAAGAGCATCCGCCACCCTATTCTCTTTTCCTTTGATGTAACTGATCTTGAAATCGAACTTGTTGATTGTGGCCAACCATCTAGCCTGTCTGGCATTCATATTCAGCTGGTCAAACAAATACCTCAACCCAATATGATCACTCATCAGTACAAACCTCCTGCCAAGAAGATAATGCCTCCACATCTTCAATGCATGTATGATCGTTGCTAACTCAAGATAATGCGTCAGGTAGTTCTACTCGTGCTCATTCAGTTTTTGCGACTCATAGCACACCACCTGTCCATCTTGCATACGGACCCCACCAAGTCCTCTCTTGCAAGCATTTGTACATACTGCAAACTCCCAGTCCGGATCTGCAATCTTTAACACTGGAGCATGTGTAAACAACTTCTTAAGATGCTCAAAATTGGCCTCACACTCCTTCATCCATTCAAACTTCTTACCTTTCCTCTGCAATGATGTGATAGGATAAGAAATCTATGAGAATTTCTTGATGAACATCCTATAATAGCCTGTCAACCCCATGAAAGACCTCACCTCTTCTACATTCCTGGGAGCTACTCACTCCATAATGGCCCTTATCTTTTTTGGATCTGTTGCAGTGCCCTCCTTGGAAACAACATGTCCCAAGTAGTGTACCTCAGTCTAAAAGAAGTTGCACTTGCTGAGATTAACATACAATTGATGCTCTATCAACAACCTCAACACTTCTGCTAGATGTCAACATGCTCTTCCTCATTTTTAGAATATACCAATATATCATCAATGAACACAATAACAAACTTATCCAAATACAGACGCAACACATTATTCATCAAGCACATAAATGTAGTTGGAGCATTAGTCAAACCGAATGGAACTACAACAAACTCATAATACCCATACCTGGTCTAGAAAGTTGTCTTGTAAATGTCCTCCTCTTTGATACGTACCTAGTGGTATCTTGACCTCAAGTCGATCTTAGAGAACACTGTTGATCCCTTCAACTGATCAAACAAATCATAAATCCTTGGTAATGGATACTTGTTCTCGATGGTCGCTTTGTTCAATTGTCTGTAATCAATGCACAATATGAGAGTACCATCTTTCTTCTTCACAAACAATACTGGTGTGCCCCAAGGTGATACACTTGGCCTAATGTATCCCTTGTCCAACATTTCCTTTAACTACAACTTCAACTCGACCAAATCTGGTGTGCTCATCCTGTAAGGTGCCTTTGATGCCGGAGCTGCCCTTGGCACTAACTCAATAGAAAATTCTACCTCCCTATGAGGTGGAAACTTTGAGATGTCCTTAGGAAATACATCCTTGAACTGCTATAGAATTGGGTACCTACTCAACACATCTGCATCCTCAACTTCCTTACCTTTGTCACTAGAAATGTGCACTACAAATAACATACACCCTTTCCTACAACTACACTTTGCCTACATAGCTATCACCATCCTAACTGATGTGGCTTTCTTCTTACCGTATAAGACTCTTGGTTCCCCATTGTCATCAACACACTCAATGCCTTTGTCATAACAATACACTTTGGTAATATGAAGATACAAGCAATCCATGCCCAACAACATATTTTATGATGTCAATGGTAATACATTCAGATGTGTTGTAGTAGGCATACCATTCAAATCAAATGCGCAAGCTCTAACCCAATGATGAAATTGCTTCTTTGTACCTATAACCAACTGTACTAACCAAGATTTTGCATGCAATTCCTTACTCAAACCACACTTAGCCACCAAGTCAAGACTAACATAGCTATAATTAGATCCAGGGTCAATCAAAACAGAAACAACTTGATCACAAAGCTTACCATTCATATCAATGATAAATGCTTGGTGCTCTTCCTGTCCGTTGTCCGCGACTACATAAATACGAGGAATACTTTGCCCCACATTCCCAACAATATGTGCCTCCTGTGCAATATATATATTAGGCCTACCACCTTGATTCTACATACAATCTCTCCTAAGGTGTTCCTCACCACATGTCCAACACTCCAACTGTCCAATACCATTACCTCTATGTTGTTGTTGTGATCCATGTCCTTGTCTAGCTGCATTAAACTTCTTTTAAGGTGCCACATTTTCTTTCTCCTCTGCATTTTGAGTCCTTGCTCTCTTAGGCTTCCATTTACCTTTGCCTTTGTCTTTTCCTTTCCATCCTTGCTGAGATTCATTATTACTCTTTGACTGTTCATATCAATGCTTCAATTTCCCAATAACTTCCTCAAGTGAACGAGGCTCATCATACTCAATCCAGTCTCTAAATGCTAATGGCAAACCACTGACAAATCATTGAACTTTAGACATCTCATTTGTAAGATATGATACATACCTCAATAGATCCAGAAACTTGGTCGTGTACTCTTCATCTGTCATTGACCCCATCTTTAGCTCATATAATTTTTGGCCTTATATGACAAGTATTTCTTTCTGAAGAGCTTCTTTAACTCATGCCAACTCAAGTCATCAAATTTGATGTCTCTGACCCGCTTCACGTCTTCCCACCAAATGTATGCTTTACCTTTCAAGTTGAAGATAACAATTATGTCCTTCATGTTATCTGTGTACTCATGCAACTCAAAGAATTTGTTCATCCCAAGTATCTAAGCCTCTGCATCCTCCATCTTCTTCACATCTCCATCAAAAGTAGGTGGCTTTGGTTTCTTAAATTCATCTTGCAAGTATCCCATATCATTCCTCATGTAAGGATGATAACGGTGACAATCATGATGCATGTCAAAACCAAAACTAGAATAGTACCTGTACTCATCACCCCTCCTATCCGGAGTGTCCAATAACCTGCCATCTCTCACCGTGTTAGCTCTATTTGACCTATGTTTACCATGAGACCTACTACCATATGCCCCATTAGTTTTGTCCTCTTGTCTATGGCTCATTCGAAGTGGCCCTTATCACTGCAGTTCTGACAAACTTTGAAGGAGTATCGCATTAACCTCTGCTTGTTCTCTTATGCATATATGATCCTATTATTGTCTGCCTTACAACTCCTTATCTCTTCCTTCAAGCTTCTCATTGTGTCTGCCAAATCAAAAGACTGCCCACCATGCTTCTCATTTGATTCATAGGGACAGTCTTTGTAGTCTACCATCTTGCTAGCCATTTGATCTCTTTCCTGCAAGGCATACTATGTTAGATAAACCAAATAATAATAAACCAACATAACTTAGTATAATTTGGGGAGGATACCTATCTACAAGATCATCTAAATCAGCGTGACACATGTATAACATAATCATAATAGCATATAGACACATACAAATAAGTGCATCAACACATAAACATCATTCTAGCTAGAATCCAATCATCAATGCCTGACCATATTGACTACACAAACCATGACCCATTATGCCATTGTACACATGGCCACATGCAAACATCAACATGCATAAGCAATTCATAATCAACCACACACATGCATGAATGCATGTAATCAAGCATAAGCGAACAATACTTGTAACCAGACCTACAAGAATGATACATGTAACCAAGCATACAAGAATGTAACCAAACATACTCAAATGTAACCAAGCATGAAAAATGATACATGTAAGTGGCATATAGCAACATGTAACGAGTCATACACTCATGATGATGCACTCCATAATGACAACATCAACTTCCACATGACGACATCACTACAACCATGATCAACATCATGCAAAGGAAACAAGCACATGGAATGCAAGTGTAAGAGGCACACATGCAACTGACATGCATGCATGACCAACACACAACCCATCAAGTCTGAGGAGTGAACCATGCTCTCATACCACTATGTAACACCCTCCTTCCACATCTACCCAAGTAACTAACCAACTGGGGTAAACATGTGACGAGAGGCTACTGTGATTGGATTCAACCTCCTATGTGACCTTAAGGAAATGGAATCGATGGAAACACAACATACAAAACTCCCACATTAGCTACAGGACTCCTAAGAACCATGCCAACACTTCAGGCAGCTTGCCCCTAGGTCCCACTGAAGTTTTTGATCACTTGACCTCTGGAAGCTCTCATGATATGGGCATGCTAGTGTCAAGGGACCTTTGGACGCTCTCACAGGCCTACAAGCTAGCGTCTAGGGACCATTTTGTCTAGTTCTGTGCCAATGTCCCCGAGATTTGAGCCACTTTTTAGGCCCAGAGCCCAGGTTATTGCCTAGAATGGAATGACATCTTCAAAGCAATAAAATAATAGGGAAACAATGATGCAAAATCAATTAGTTGAACAAGCCCTTAACCAAACCCCTACTAGCCATGACAGGCATTTCGTCAAACATATCACGAACATATAATATTTAGGTGTAAGCAACAGATTTAAGCATAGGGATCTCGTACTTATCTGAGAATCTCTAAGAACCATTGTTCCCTCATGTCATTTGTTGCATTATCATCTGTTAGGTCATAGATACATTGTCCATTCATTTAAATGATGAGATCCATACATAGTCGTTGTCATAAAACATATAGATAACCAACATACTAACAACAAAAATACCATAAATACATCAACCATAAAATTCATATATAAACCAATACATTTACACATGAAAACCAAAGGAATGAATTTCTCATTAATGAATGTAGAAACCAACCAGGGATGGGACTACCATGTTCCACTTTACCATAGATTGGTTGAACCAAATCTCTCTTCAGTCAATCACCCTTGTGCCATATTCCAAGCATGAATGTGGGACTCATAACTAACCGAAAAGAACCAAACAAGCATGGATGCTACCTGTAGAAATTCCCCACTGTAGATCACCTGATAATGCAATATACTAAAGCAAAATACTTGATCTACTTCTACAAACAAACTTGTAGAAGCTTAATCGATTTTGAGAAAGATCAAATAGAACACATATAATAGAGAATGAGAAATCTATCACACATGAACATAGAAGAATACTCTGGGGAAAGCCTCAGCTAAAAACCCCGATATCTGTATTATCATACAAGTGGAAATATGTTTGGATTACACAAAGCTTTAGCTCACAAGCTATCCATCTCTCAGTACAATCCTACAATATAGCTCACAGACTGAATAGAAACAACATATGCCTTCCTTTAGTCCTCCAAGCCTCCTATTTCCTTTTGCAGTTTCTCCTGTGTCCTCCAGCTGTAATCTGTGTGATTCTCACCTCACACACTGCTCTGACCTCTGAAATAACTGTGCAATCCTGAAGGAGATAATTCCTTCTACATGGATGAGTTTCCTTCATAGGAAAATTCCTCCAACTGATAGTACATTGTCCCTTCCTTTAATCTCAACTAGGTCTTTCTCTAAACTGACATGCATGAGTTATTTATGAGAGAATATTCAACTATCTAGAGAACACTAGTTGCATTGCATGCATGCATTATCTGACTGAACTCATAATTAGTTCCTCCAACTGTTTGAAACTAATTTAACTAGACTTAACTCAGTTAACTGAGCTAACTAATTACAACTTAAATACAACTCAACCTTATCTCCTTAATTAAGGGATAACTTCCTCGATCAAAGGGATGACTGTTGCATGTCTTCACATAGACTTCATGTTTGATTTTCTCCAACTAATTAACTCAAGATGAATTGATTAATTATTTTTCAAACAGCTGCTAAGACTAAATTCAAATTTTAATTCTCAATTTTAATTCAAGGACTAATTAAAATTGGAATCTATCTCGAAATGCTATTTATAGCAATACTATTTTTAGCATTTCTTGTTGCTATTTTCAACACTACCGAAGTTCTCTACCTACATCGTGAGGAATTTGAGTGCCTCCTAATCTCTCAGACTTTACTGCAATCCACAGTCTAGTCCAAGGATCATAGGCCCTACACCGAGACCCACTCTCCAGGCTTTATCGTACATCCCATCCTAGGACTACTAGGCCCAATGGAGAAAAATCCACCTCTTGCCTTTCCCATATATCCCATCATTCAACGACAAGGATTCCTAGGCCCACCAAGGCACACAATCCTAGCTTTACTGCAACCCATAGTCTGGCTCAAGGGTTACTAGGCCATTGGCTTTACCATGATCCATAGTCTGGTTCAAGACCACTAGGCCATGTGTTTGTCATTTTGGAGATCCACCCCACTCAGCTTCGAATCCATCCGACAATCCAGCTCAACCGAAGTATGAGAACCCATCTCATCAAGGCTATTAGGATGATCTGAATTGGATCATTAAACACTCTTAAAGTTTCCTGAACTCTGTAAAACTCATGCCAAAGTTTCAAAGTCTTATGGATGTCGAGCTTATCAGAAATAACCTCTAAACAATGGCAATTTGTGATCAGCATGAAGCAAAGAGTACCCTCGGTCAAAGCGTGCAGATTGTTGGCCCATGGTAACCACGTGTTGGCACAGATTGACAAACGAGAGGTCAAATCCCGAAACGGGGGTAGTTTTTGATACGCGATGCAGGGCGTCCCCCTCGGTGAAGGAAAGCCCCTAAGCGCTCGGTCCCGAGGAAAGCATAAAATCGTACGGAAATCGCCGATTTCGTTAAAAGGCCCGTCCCACACTAAAACCGACAAGATATCGGAAGGACTTCAAGCGGTAAGTGAATTCGACCGAGTCCCGCCCAATGCCATACACTGGGTAACACACGTCCGACGAATGAGAGAGAAAATCGCTCACATCGGACAGGTAAAAGTCATGCTACTTACCCACCCAATATGGACGAAGACCATAGGATTTGGAGGCTCTAGATCAACAACGGAGAAATGTTCCGATGGATGACCGGATTCGACGGGGAAATAGGCCGAGTCACATAAGATTTGAGATCCAGCATGACCGATGAGTTGGCAGAGGAATCAGTTTCGCGGGAAATCTTGGAGCAACAGAAGTACTGATCGTTCAAAGAGAATTGACACTCAATTCGTGAGGAAATGAGTGGCCACCTCTCTGTGAAGCGTTACACAGTGATGATGACGCAGAGCAGGGGAATTCAAACGGACAGAGGTAGGAGATCTAGACAGCTAGGAAGTGGAAATGAACAGTCAGGAAGTGGATTGGCTTTAAGCCACGAACTGAGAGAGAGTAAGATAGGCAGAGAGGAAGCAGAAAGTCGAGAGGCCAGAGAGAAGTGAATTGCAGAGAACAGAGAAGAAGTCGAGCTGACTTGCAAAGCAAAGGCAGTATCAAGCCAGACAGAGATAAAGAGAGTTAGAGTCTGTGAACTCCAGAGAAGACTCGAGAGGTTCAAGCTAACTCCTCTAAGTAAACCTGTCAGGTATTGAGTCTTAGATTGGACTCATACCACTGTGACCAGTTGAGGTCGAGATTCAGTAAGAGGAGTCTGTGTACTCTAGAGTCTTGGGGAATCCAAGTACAATCCTATTGATCATCATCTATTGAGTGAGACTCAAATTGAGCTCACTGTTGTAAAAACTCTGCTTTTTAATACACAATAGAAAGGCCACCACTAAAGGCTGGACTAGGAGACGTAGCCCAGGAGGATTGGGTGAACTCCTCATTAAACTTGTTGTATTTATGTGTTTGCTTATTGTGTTTCTCTTACTACTTCAACGTGTATGTATTTCACAATCTTATCGATCCGTTGCATAAAATAACATAGGCACACCCCAACACATGAGTCTGTAATACCTTCATTAATTCTCTGAGATCATTTACAGGTGATTTCAGATCAAGTGGTATTAGAGCTCTAGGTTGTTAAGGTTAGAAAAGCTTGTGCTAGATTTTGTTGTTGAATGCTAACTAGATCAAAGCTTAAATTAGGAGAAGGAGAATTGGCTGAAACTAACCCAGAAATTGGAAGAGTCTATTCTAAGAGGAAAATGTTAGGAGAAAATCCCTTGGAATCAGATCCCCAGTTCATGGATAGTTTTATGACCCTGAAATCCATGGTGGAGGAAATGTATAGGGACTATAAGAAACATAGAGATGAAGATGCATCAAGCTCCAAACAAGACAAAGGAGTAGAAGAATATCTCCTCCATGACCACTCCAAAGGCAAAGGGAAAGAAGAAAAATTTCTCACACCTCCTAATAGCCCTGAAAATAAAAAGAAGACATCTTTGATTAAATTATATGTTAAATTTGATTTACCAATATATGATGGAGAGTTGAATGTAGAGAAGCTGGATAATTGGATCAGACAGATTGATGTTTATTGCAGAGTGCAGAGTATTGACTCAGACAAGAGTAAGATTCAGCTGGCCAGCCTACGCCTTGGAGGCACTGCCTAGGTATGGTGGGAAGGTCGAACACAAGTTGACATGAAGAAGCATGGTAAAATTCTATCTGTCTACAATGAAATTGTTTCTGCAATTAAAAAGAAATTCTATCCACTAGCCTATATGCAACAAGCCATGATGAGCTGGCAAACTCTTCGACAATTGAAAGGGCAAAGTGTACAAGGTTACACTCAAGAATTTAGGAAAAGAGATTTGATTCTAGGAATTTCTTTAGACTCACCTGAGACTCTATTGAAGTATATAGGTGGTCTACACAGCTACATGAGGTACACTATCCTCATGTTTAATCCCACTAGTATAGATGAAGTATCCATTCAGGCTACGCATCTCGAAGCTAGAGGTAAGAATGGGAACCCATAAGTTGGGGGATCATCAAAACCCACTGCAAGCAAGAAAAAGGAGAAGAGAAAACAGAAATGGAAAGAGAGGAAGGCCAATGTTGTACAAAAGACAAAGTCTTCATGCACTCATTGTAAGAGGGATGGGCATGATGATGAACACTATTGGATTCTACATCCGGAGCTGAAACCTAAGAAGTTCAAGGGCAAGAAGAAGAAGATTGGTGCAACTATTCAAAAAGATTTGGGGTCAGACTCAGGAGATGAAGCAACAATCGCAGCCACAAGTATAAAAGGTAAAAATTCTGAAGCATCTACTAGTAATTCTGCACAATCTACTGACAATGAAAATGAGAGAAAAAGACGTGAGTTTTTTCATATTCGAGTTATTTCCAATCATCAAAAGATTGATACTTTTTTTTATAGTGGCTCACAAGTAAATTTAATTTCTGAAGCAATTGTAAAGAAGTTGGGATTACTAACCACACCTCACAAGAAACCATATCCATTAGGTTGGCTATGTGATAAAGCAAAGCTTACAAGTGACTAGACAATGTAAACTAAGTTTTCTTTTGGGTCAGCGTTTGTAGATGAGGTTGAGTTAGATATAGTTCCTTTGGATATATGTGGAATTGTTTTAGGAATTCCTTACTTGTATGATAGAAAAGCTATTTTCTATAGAGCTGAGCAGACGTATCTACTCATTAAAGATGGAATCGAATATATTGGAAGAGCTCATAAGCTCAAGAATAATTATACTCTCATAAACTCAGGGCAGATGAAACGAATTGTAAATTCACGCAAACAATTTTTACTGATGGTTGTAAAGGAAAAGAAACCTGATAAAACCAATGTATTTGAGGGTTGTGATACTAAACAACAAGCTGATTTAGAAAAAGTTGTTTCAGAATATGATGTATTGTTTCAAGAACCTAAAGGTCCGCCACCCAAAAAGGAAATAGTGCATGATATTAATTTGTAGCAAGAGCTCCATTGCCTAACATCGGAATGTACAGGTTGTCCGCTTTAGAGAATGCAGAAATCAAGAAGCAGATATAGGAGTTGCTCGAGAAGGGGTTCATCAGACCTAGCACATCACCATGTGGGTCTCCAATCGTTTTGGTGGAAAATAAAGATGGCTCGTGGAGAATGTGCATTGATTGTTGAGCACTGAATAAGATAACGATAAAAAATCGTTATCCCCTTCCTTGCATAGATGATCTATTAGATCAGTTAAAAGAAGTTGTGTATTTTTCCAAGTTAGACTTGCATAGTGGCTATCATCAAGTCAGAGTTGCAGAACAAGATGCATGGAAGACTGCTTTCAAAACAAAGCAGGGATTGTATGAGTGGTTGGTTATGCCTTTTGGCTTAACTAATGCTCCTGTTACTTTCATGAGAGTAATGAATGATGTACTCA
>APFE030217569.1:1302-15113 GCA_000404065.3 Pinus taeda | reverse complement strand
ATAGAGATTGAGAAGTTCAATGGTCAGAGTTTTGAGTTGTGGAAACTCAAGATGGAGGATCTGTTGGTGGATAAAGATCAGTGGATCGTGGTAGATCCGGGTAATAAACCAACAGGAGTGACCGATGAAGAATGGAAGAAGCTGGATCAGAAGGCAAAGAGCAGAATACGATTGTGTGTCTCAAATTTAGTATTTTTGAATGTATCAGGGGAAGCTACGGCAAAGGCTCTGTGGGACAAGTTAGGGACTTTGTACCAATCTAAGTCTCTGGTGAATAAATTATTCCTGCGGGAAAAGCTGTATAACCTGAGGATGAAAGATGGAGACTCGGTGACAGAGCATCTGAATGCGTTTAATACTGTGGTAAGTCTGTTATCATCAGTTGATATTAAAATTTCAGATGAAGATAAGTGCATCAGCTGGTTGTGTTCTCTACCAGATTCGTGGGATAGTCTGGTTATTGCAATAGGTAGCAATGCAACTGCTTTGCAGTTTGATGAAATAGTCTCAGCCTTGCTGACGGAGGAGATGAGACGGAAAAATATGGACAACCAGACCACCGGACCCCGACTAAGCTACACTACGTAATCTCAACCCTCAGTGACCTTTCTCTACTGCCTGGAATTGTGCAATGCTTGAGGCTATCCTCCAGGTCAACTGTACTACGTAATCCTGGAGGTGAGCAGTGTGTCTACCTCCCAGAATTGTACAAAAAATGCCTCCATGTTCAATTGAATTGTACATTTCTCAACCACAATCATAAACCATCCTTCTTGCCTACGGAATCCTACACTACTCTAAGACCTAGGTTTTCACTACTCCCCAAAAATATGCAGACATGCCCAGCTGGTCCTCTAATGCCTTGCTTTGCACTGCTCTCAGAAATTTTGTTGAACTACCCATCTAACCCTTTGTACCTCACTTTGCACTGCCACTAGAAATTGTGTAGACATCTCTAGTAGTTCCCCTACTACCAATCCACTATTCCCTAAAATTTTGCAGTCATGCTCAGCAGGTCCCTCTTCAAACCTACTCTTTATTCCCTATGGAAACTATGCAGAATTGCCCAGTAGTCCCTCTGCAACCTTGCTTTATCCTCCCTCTGAAAATTCTGCATAGGTGTCCCCCCTCAGGGTCCCACCTTACAGCTGACACTGGTGACCTTCACTGCACAATTTTGTCTCCCAGTGATCACTGTGCAATTTTTCCCGTACAATGCAGGTTGTCCTACTAGAATTCCTCATACAAGCCTAAGATGTTCTCTGCATTGTCTCAATGATTTTCCCTCCCTCCCTGTCCCACGGAACATGAGAACAATGCATAATGCTAGACTATGAGGTTTTATATTTAATTTCATCCCGTCATGAGTGAATTGTAGGAACAGGTACACTAATGGATCATGGCGAGACGACAAACATGATGAAGAAGGAGCGCACATGCTAGAAGAGTTTCTTATAGCTGGACAGACGTACAAGACATATCAAGCAACAAGCGAAAGTAACGCATGCATTGAACCATAAAGTATGACCAAGACCATAAGATACCCCGCAACACTATCCATGCGAAGGATAAGACAAAGCACACCAAGAGTACATCCATCACTTAGCAGTGCAACAACTTGACATGGACACCACAATCAACCAGTACATGTCAGCAGTGTCATGTTGAATTGTGACATGAGTTATCTCGGCCACATCACCATTATGAGCCATAGTTTTTGTAACTAAATGTAATGTAAAGTGAATTCCAATGGATGCACACAAGAAGTCAAAGATTCAAGTCAGTTGAAAAGTCATGGGAAGATGAAGAGTCACGAGGCTAGTCCAAGAGTCATAAGGGTCAAGCATCATCCTTGGCTATATATACCCCTCCTATTGTATGAGCAAGGAATTCTCACCTTGGCTCCTTCCACATAGCCTTGAGAGTCTATGTATGTTCTTTAAGGAGCGACTAGTGGGTCCAATGTCCCACTACTAGGACTAGTGATGTATTGTGTACATATGTGTCTTAGGACTTTCACTTAATTCAAAATCCTATTAATGCCAACACATTTTCACAAATGTTTTGTAGATGTTTGTAAGACTACTCTTTAAAAATTTGTAATGCAAGTTTTCTTAACCTGTACTAAGATATTTGAACTACTTTGGTTGTTTTAGTACTTACATTGTTGAAGATGTGTCGTATTGCTTTTCGTTATTGCCTCGTTCATGTGGACTACTCTGTAGGACATTAGACAAACCATTCTTGTTTATTGATTATAACGACCGTCACCTCTATGTGAACTACTCTGTTGGATGTTGTACGTGTTTTCCCCTACACTTTGGTTTTGATGACTGTCGCTTCCTCTGTGGACTACTCCACTGGATGCTAGGTAGACCCTTGTTGGCTCGTCTGTGTCTCTCCCTGGGTGGTACTATTACCTCTCATCTAGAGGCTCACTTTACTCTCTCCCTTTATAGTAAGAGAACCTGGACACAAGTTACATTATGCACTCACCAGGCATACTCACCTCACTTTTTGAAGATACAACCATAACACTCTCATGTGTTGAACAACAAGAGCTAAGGAAAATCTCTAAGATAATGGCAATCGGGTCATTGCACCGGATGGGACTCCTACACCAAATGGTGTGAGGTCTAGTTAGGACTTCATAGCAAGGAGATCCCTTGAATGCCAGCACCATCAACATTTATGGTGCTAGAAGGAGGACCATTGATAGTTTATCGTTGAATTTCCTACAAACCCCAAGCATATATCATATGGTCAAGGTAGTAACATGCACTCCCTCTCCCCTACACGGAAATATGAAGTTGGTTATTCCTTACCTCCCAGACCCAAACAAGAAATTTTGTATCAGCACATCCGCGTTGTCCACCCCATCACCCGTCAATTTGCTAAAGTTGTCTTACTGATTCCATGAGTGCACACTCTTCCCTATTCACACAAGAAGCAAAAAACTACTCCCACGGGAGTGGTAGTCTCATATGTGGAAGCAGCAATCCTCGCCACTCTTGACGAGATAGCATAAGATGTTGAAAATGATGAGGAACCTCCAGTCTTTTGAGAAGGAGAATAAGATAACCTCTTACTCTTGGGCTCAGGTTCCAATTGAGGAGGCGGAGGTGGCGTTGAACCAAAAAAAATTAGAGGTAGAACCATCAGATTCAAAAGAAGAGGAGGACGACGAAGATGAGGAAAGAATGGTTGAAAAAATCTGAAATGGATGACCCAGGGCCCATTTGCACTACTGAGTGTCTTGCAAAATATGCCAAGGCACGCAGAGAAGTTGTTAACAAAGTATGACCCTGACAAGACAGTGAAGGCAGAAGAACAATTAGACACATTCTACCTACATCTGCAAACACTCGAGGTACGTTATGATGACATTTCATGTAGATTGTTTCCATGTACCTTGGATGGCAGAGAAACTATATGGCATCACAACCTTCCTGTGAACTCCATTCAGAACTGGGGGGTGTTCAAGAGAATTTTTCTCGAGAAGTTTGTTGAAGATAAAACCCTCACCATGTTGCCAAAAGAGTTGGGTAGTATCAATATGGAGTAGAAAGAAAAATTCAAAGATTTCAACCAGAGGTTTAACTATATCTTGAACAAGTTCACAGTAGACATCAAACCTCATGACTCCATCATTGTTGACTACTAGACATCTGCACTACTAACCAACATTTTTTACTTCGTCAAGTGAGCTGCTAAATCAACACTATTGGAAAATTTCCAAGAGGCAATTGTTGTGGAGAAAGACATGCATGCTATTGGAGTCATTGTAGATGAGGAATCAACTAAGGACTCCAAGGACATGGGCAGGAGTTCTCAGACTATTGTGAGTAAGGCAAAGGAAAAGGAAGCAAGTTAAATTGAGAGCCTTACTCATCTCATCAAATTCTTGACAACTAATGTTTCTAAACTCAAACAATGAATGAGCGAGACAACCAAGAACAGTAGACCTCCCAAGTTCTTGGAGAGGAAGAACGTGACTTTGGGCAATAGCAGTAGCTGCCCAGCCAAATCTGCACATATCTCTAACCTTGTCCTCAACCTGGATGCGATAGTGGAAAATCATTACTGCAAGTTCCATAGCGAATGACATTCAGAAAATACTTGCCTAAGGTGGAACCAAGGAATGAGCGCTCTGGCTAGAAAATTGACCAACCAATTCACGGCCAGAGAGCAGGCTCATCCTAAGGATGAAGGAGAAGATGAATTTGCTTCATTTCATGAAGCCCCAAGTGCATGCCATGTAATCAACATGTATCAATTCGCTCTCACTTCCCAGTAGATGACCATCGAGAAGGAGCCTCCGAGTGACTGTCTAGCCCCAAAGGAAAACAATCAATACAACTTGAGAATTTGAGGGTGGCCCATTGTGTTTGAGATACCAAAAGAAAAGGTAAGACAACATCTTCTCAAATTATTTGATCGGCCAGCCAACTCAATACAGAAAACTCAAATCAAGTCCAAGAAGTCATCTACATCAAAAAGTACGACCATGAGCAGCAAAGACAAGAGCAGCCCACAAGACAACATCAACACAAGTCTACCCCCAAACATCTCGGTGAGTCTTCCCACTCTGGACTACAACATTGTTGAAGCCATGAAAAATACCTGTGCTAACATATCTTTGTATGAGTTAACCAAGATCATGGGTTAGCGAGATATGCTTTTGCGCACCCTAGGGAAAACCTCCACAGATAGTGTTGCCTCCTCTAGCAAGGGACCAAGTAAGTAACCTGACTCACTCCCATATGTGCTCAATGCACTCTGTATGGAGGAAGCAAACTCACTCTACCCACCATTTTTATTGTCATTTGAAATATTTAACTTCAATTTCCACAAATGTTTGGTTGATTCTGGCACGTAAGTCAATTTCATGCCACTCTCCATTGCTAAGAGGATCAATTCTCAATGGAGTAGCAAAACTGCGTAGATCATCCAATTTAATAGAACATGTGTGCCAGCCATTAGTGAACTTTGGGATGTGATCATCTGGCTATCTTCTGATGGATGAGTTCATCAGTGCATTAAAATTGTGCTTGCGGGTATCCCAAAAGCATATGGCTTAATTCTTAGTAGAGAATGGTCTAGCAAGCTGCAAGGATACTTTGATACAAACTGGTCACACTTATGGCTTTTGCACAAAGGTAGAAACAACCAGATCTGGGTGTTGTCGAAAAGATACATGAAACACAACATTACTCCCTTGAATGGTGAAAATGAACCATTGGCTTTCGCAGAATTCATGTTCAGCAATTTCTTTCTAGAAACACAACTGTGGTATTATCTCACATAGCCAGCCCCAACCCCAACAGATAAATAGTTGGTCTCCTTCCTTTACCAACTGGTGAAAATGAAACATGTACCATAGATTGTAATAGTAACAGCAGCAGCGACAGTAGTACTAGTGTGGCATGTGTTCCTTGTACAGATAATATGTGGACCCTATACTTTGACATATCCAAGACACAGGAGGGTTCTGAAGCCAGTTTTATTTTGATAGACCCATTGCAAAGGAAACCTTTAGTCTCAATCTGCTTGGAGTTTGAGTGCACGAACAACACTTCCGAGTATGAAGCACTCATTTTGGGCTTACAGAAAACCATCATCCTCAATATTGTTGTGCTAAAAGTGTTAGGTGATTCATAGATTGTGGTGTGTCAGGTATGTGACACTATAGATTGTGTTTCACGCCATCTTAGTGTTATCAACAAGAGCTATGGAGACTAATCTCAAACTTCCAATATTTTAATATTATTTATGTACCAAGAATGCGTAACGTTGCTGTAGATGCTCTCAATAATGCAGTTGCTAGGTTGACACCGTTAAGGGATAGGTTTTCTATTGAAATTTTGTATAAGCCATATGTCCCTAGTAACATCACTAATTTACGTGTTTTTGATGATGAGAAATAGATACTGCATTTCATGGCTAATGCTGACATCTTCAAGGATGCAGTGATAGATGAAGACGAGCACGAGCAGTCTCTACAGAGTGCCATTGATGACAATAAAGGTAACCTCATCCCCAAGGGTGTGGTATCATTCAAGAAGTTGTATGACCTACATAATCGTTTTCAGGGGCCCATGAATACCAAAACTCATAGTTCCACAATGTTGTATGAATAGATCAACCTGGGAATAGACAAAGATCTGAAGTTTGTGAATCTCAGTACGTGTTGCACACCACAAGAGCGACAAGTTTTTTTTATGCCTTATCAAGTAGTCGTGTGATGTGTTCATGTGCATGTACGATGACTTGAAAATGTATGACACATGAATAATCCAACACATTATTCCAATCAAGGAAGGGGCCAAGCCTTTTTAGCAGAATCTAAGGAAAGTGCATTCATCACTCGAGCCCCTCATATAGAAATAATTGACTAAGTTTTTGGATACTCGGATCATTTACACGGTTTGTCATTCCACGTGGGTTTCAAGTCTAGTCCATGTTAGGAAGAAGTCTGGGGAGATCCACTTGTGTGTTGATTTTTGTAATCTTAACCATGCCTCAGACAAATATAACTACCCAGTGCCATCTATGGAGCACATATTACAAACAGTATCAGGAGCAGAGATATTCTCTTTTCTAGATGGTTTCTTAGGATACAGTCAAGTTCTGGCAGCAGATCCTGATAAACTAAAGACAACATTTCGTACCAATTGGGGTACATTTTCTTACCATGGAATGTCGTTTGGGTTGGTAAATGTAGGTGCTACATTTCAACCCGTAATGGACATCTCTTTCCATGAGCTCATTGGACAGAGCATAGTGGTCTACCTCAATGACATGACAGTCTTCTCTAGATTGTAGTTATACCACCTACACCATCTTAAGAAAATATTTAAGCAATGTCAGAAGTACGGGATATCCTTGAATCCCAAGAAGAGCATCTTTTCAGTGTCTGAGGGAAACCTCCTTGGGAACATCATTTCCAAGAGTGAGATCAAGGTAAATCCAGACAAATTTCATACCATCATGTAGATTCCTTATCCTGTGAACAAGAAAGCTATACAGTCCTTCTTAAGGAAGATCAACTTCCTCAGAAAGTTCATCTCTGATTATGCACAAATTGTCAAACCCATTCAAGAGATGACCAAGAAGGACGTAGTAAATAGTTAGGGAAAAAATAAAAAGGAAGTCTTTTCTCATATTGAGCAAGCTATAGTAGAGGCGCATGAACTATATAACCCAAACTTCAATAAATCTTTCTTGCTCTACATGTTTGCTTCTGATACTTCACTCATTGTTGTGCTAACTTTCAAAGATGAGTTGAAAAATGAACAACCCATCTCTTTCATGAGTGTGAGCTTGAAATGACTTGAACTAAACTATCTCACTATGGAAAAACAAGCATACATAGTATACAAGGCAGTTAAACACTTCTGACCCTACCTCCTGAAAAAATATTACATTGTATTTTTGTCGCACCCAACAGTCAGATCACTACTTGTTCAGCAAGGGCTAGGTGAAAGAAGGGTGAACTAGATGATAGGACTACAAGAGTATGATATTAACAACAAGCCAGTTCACACCATAAAGGATCACATTCTTTGCAGACTAGCAACATAAGTACTACATGTGCAAGAGGAAGAAGAAGATCTTGTCGGTTGGGAGCAAGAAATTGAAATGTATAATGTTGAGCAAGCCCCCCCCCCCCACTTTGCGCAGAAACTCTTGGTATGAAAACATGCACCAATACCTTGAGAATTGAAAAATTCCATCTCACTTCTCTATGTGGTAGAAGAAGGCAGTCCGCCTAGAGGCTCTATCTTACCAATTGGTGCATGGAGTGATTTACAGAAAATATCACAAGGGGTTTTTACTCAGGTGCCTAGATGCACAAGATTCTAAAAGGTCGTTACATGATCTCCGTAACGGGCCATTTAGGGGTCACTTCGCGGGTAACACAACAGTGCACAAGGTCATGTGGGCTAGTTTCTACTGGCCTACATTATTCAAAGATGCACATGCCTATACCCATAAGTGTCTGATCTATCAGCAATGTAGCGGCAAGAAACAAAGGTCGGTATCCTCATTGTAGCCTGTTGCAGTCAATGAACCATTCCAATAGTGGGGCCTACACATCATTGGGGAAATTTTCCCACATTTTTCAAAGTAGCACCACTACATCTTAACCGCTACAAATTACTTCATGGGGTGGACAGAAGAAGTTCCATTGAAATAAGTGAATGACCAGGAATTCATCATCTTCCTAAGACAAAACATCATATCTAGGTTTGGCATTCATGTATCACTTGTTTTTTACAATGAAACATACTTTTCTTCATTAAATATTTATGACTTTGCTTTGCAAAATGGTATTGTGTTAAAGCATTCTACTAACTACTACCTGCAGGGAAATGGTCTTACTGATTCCACATTACAAAAATATTATTTGCATCATAAAAAAGACCATATACTTTGAACAACAAAACTAGCACTCCACTCTAGTGAATGCTTTATGGGCTGATCAAGTCACACCCAAACCCTTTCTGAATACCTCCCCCTACTTCCTGGTATATGGAAAAGAAGCCATACTCTTGCCAAATATCTACTTGCCTTCTCTCCAGTTGTACCAAGAGTCCCAAGGCAAGTCATGTCTATTAGTTTAGCATAGGATGGACACATTACACAAGCTACATGAAGAAAGGGTGAAAGAAAAAGGAAATTTTACACTTCACCGAAACCATATCAAGAGATGGTTTGATAGGAAGTCTGTAGGGAGTACTAGCTTCGTTATGGGTGACTTAGTCTTGAAGTGGGATAAACCCCACAAAGACAAAGGCAAACACATGAAGGTTCAGTCCTTGTGGATTGGCCCATTCACCATCCATGAGAATCTTTTCCAACACACATATCTTTTACAAACACTTGAAGGGAATATTGACACTCTCCCTATCAATGGCCAAGACTTAAAATATTATTTTCAATGATCTGGGGTCGCGCCCTGCACTATGTACATACTCATTTCATTCTTGTTTTGTTCTTTGCTTTTCTATTTTTATTTGCTTTATTGTTTTTTTCTTTTCTTTTATGTTTTGTTTCTTTGCTTTGTAAATAACTATTTTCCTGAACTATGTTTTGGATTTTGAATGTGTATGTGGGAGAGTCTTGTGACACTGTTGCGCTTATCTAGTCCCGTGTCCATCTCCTTTGTGCATGGTTGTAAATTTTGGCCGATGAAGCCTTCAGGGAAAATATGATCCATCTGTAAGGAAAGTTTTGGTCAAACCATGAACCCATGTCCAGTCTGGGAAATGTCATGGCTATACTTAGTTTTCTACTCTGTGTGTTCAAGCTTATCCAACTAGTAGAAATGGAGAAGGGGAAAATCTAAAAGAGAAAACCTAAATTAGGGTTCTTTACATACTTCTCTGAAGGAACAACCTCTTATTCACTCAATAATTCAGGGTCCCTCTTCCGAGCCAAAAATAAATAAGTGTCTATGCACAGTCCTCTTTAAAAAAATAACAAAGGCAAAATAAGAGAAAGGTTGCCTGCACAGAGAGGTTAAGAAAACATCTCCACCAGGGTATTGTCCAAGCTTGCTGGAAGTGGAGAAATGTTTGTGTTCCTATGTTACTCTACTTGGGTACTGTCCAGGCCTACTGGCAGTGGAGCAACACCAAAGATGAAAAATTATACTCTAAAAATGTAGAAATTTCACCTATAGAACAAACCAATATATGCAATGTCCTAAAGCATAATACTTGTTCTACTTCTACAAAACATTAAGCGAAAGCATAATCGAATTCATGAGCAAGATCAAGTAGAAACATGCATAACTGTTCAAGAGAAATAATCGCACATAACACAAGATATATCCAGGGGAAAGCACCAACATAAAAACCCAACTATGTATTATCAAGAAATCCTCTTTACAATACAAAAAGAATCAGCTCCCAAGCTTTCCATTTCTCAATGAACTATGAAGATATGAAGATATGTCTCATGAACCACCCAGGCCCTGTTTATATAGGCTTTCCCTATGGTCCTTACATAGTTTTCTTAGGAAATAATAGCAAAAGAATATGTTATTAATTCCAACATACCAAAAGCAACCAATGGTCCAACTACGTATTCCTTGAGAACACTAGTTCCTCAACCATGCAAAAAATACTTACTAGAAATAGTTAAGCATATGATAGTACAATGTCCTACATCTGATCTCAACTGGGTCTCTGACAGAACTGACACACAACAGTTATCCATGAGTGAATCCTCAGTTATCTAAAATAATAGTTGTCACATGCATGCAATCATTAACAAACTATATTTTATTATTTTAACAATTTGTTAAAATAATCTAATTGGACTTGACTAGTTAGAACTAAGTCAATTGATTCTCTCATTATAGAACTGAACCTTATCTCCTTTAATCAAGGGATAAATTTCCTAAATCAAGGGAGAAAAATAATTGCATGATCCTCAAAGACTTCAAGTTTAATTTTCCATAATTAATTAACTCATGGAGATTAATTTAATTAATATTTAAACTGTTTTTTAAGAACCAAAATTAATTTTACTTCACTATAGATAGACTAGCTACTATAATAGGAAGGGACCCGCGCAGAAATGCTATTTTTAGAACTTTCTATCTTTTTTTTAGCGTTTTCCCCTCTCACCTAATGTGGCCAATGAACCTCACTGGCACAAACTGCGCTTTTTTTAGACATGCTATTTTTAGCAAAGTTCTATTTTTATAGACATCCTAAATTTAACATTTCTTGTTGGCAACAATTTTTCAACACTCCCCTCTCAACAAGAAAAGGGCTAAGGGGGGTTTTCCTCTCGAACCCGATCCTTAACTCTAGAATGGTTCTTGCATGCAACACAGTCTACTGGTCCACTTGCTCCAACAACACTTGGAACACACTCCCAACTGACCACTCTGTTGGGCTAGGAACATACTCTAATGTTGAAGCTCTACCTGCTACTGACAAGTGCTCCCTCTCTAACATCTACGCTACTGCAACATCTCCATGCATCTCACACCATTTCACACCTCTCTGTGCCACCTAGCACTGTGCAAAACACTTGTGCCTCTCACATTGCTACAACTTGCTAGCTATGTGCTGTCCTAGGATTCCCTGCACTGTCACTCTCTCTCCCGCTCCATCTGCATCTATCTCTACCCAACCAGTCAGTACCTTCTACTCCACATCGGGGCTCTTGTAGCAAGGTCTCATCCAAGAGGTTGGGTACCTCAAGGATCCTGTCCCTCCTCCTTGGGACAATCACTCTATATCGCCCCACCTCCTACTTGGAGGTATGGCTACATGTGATCCCTGAGCCCACCTAGCTTGAAGTTTCCCCCTACTGGAGGTCTCTGCATGAGTAGATGTCTCTACTCGATCTCTACTCAGCTTCCCCTATTGTGGCTTCTCCACAACCTCTTGAAGCTGCTGCACCAATCGTGGCTCCTCCATAATCGTCTGAGACTTCTTCTGGCTCTGCTTGTTGAGAGGTAATATACCCTCCCTCTCAACCACCAAGTCTCCATTAGCTACCTTGCTACTCAAGGCTTTGCATGCATCTTGAACCTCAAGAGCATATAGGTTCTTGACTCGTGAACCAATCTGCTTCACTTGTCTAGTGATGATGTGTCTAAGGAAAACCTTTCCCTTATTGAAGACTACATCATAGCCTCTGTCCTCTAGCATCGCGATCGACACCAAGTTTCTCTTCGGTCCTGGTACATACTCGACATTGGTCAAGGTAAGGCGGGATCCATGCTCCCTCCGAAAAATAACCGTGCCTACACCTGAGACACTATACTTCTCATCATTACCCATCGCTATGAGTATTTGTAGATCTTTCTCCTCCAAAGTACTGAACAAACTCTTGTCGCCGGTCATGTGGAAAGAAGCTCCACTGTCAAGAAACCAACCTCTTCCCACCGTGGATGAAACCATGTGTTATAAAATTATATATATTACGGAGCAATGGAACACATAAAATATAGCAGAAATATAAACACAGAAAATGCATAAAACAAGAGAGACACAGATATACGTGGTTCACCCAGTTTGGGCTACGTCCACCCCAAACAGCCAATCCTTCCTTTCTATTATCTAACAAAATGAAGAGATAAAACCTACAGTAGATCCACTGTAATATCCTCTGTTTTCTCTCACAGTCTCACCTCTCTATTTCTCACTTGGAGAATACATCTCTATTACATAGCCTCAAATACAATGCCCTCATATGAAGAGAGGGGTTGCCTTCTAGGGCAAAAAAACCCTAAACTAATCATAAGTTCTACCGTCAGATCATCTGCCTAATGAACGACCTAGATTGACTAGAAATTACTATACTTTTACAAGGCAATTTTACATCTATTTTTAGCTTCGGGGGCACTACCCCCAAACCCCCTAGCCGGGGGGGATCGGCCCCCCAGGACCCCCGCGCCGGGGTCAAGTCCCCCTGCACCCCCCCCCGGCCCGCGTGGAGGGGTGTACAAACTTCTTGGGGAATACATCTAGTTGAAGCAAAGACCTCTAAACAATCATGCTCTACACACAACAATCTCCCACTTGGAGAATGATTGTAGCAACTCCATCGTTGCTTCATTTACTGGAAAATGACTCCTCTTTGGACCTGGTTGTTTCTCATCTTCATCGTCATCCTTGAAGACCAATTGAAACTGAGCATATTCTTAGTTTCTCCCTGATTACAACTTTTGTTAGCATATCTGCACGATTCTGGATAGTTTCTATGTTTTCCAGCTTCAACTCTCCATCTTCCAACACTGATCGTATGAAATGGTACTTGAGCTGTATGTGTTTAGTCCTGGAACAAAATGCTGAGTTCTTTGCAAGATGAATGGCACTTTGGTTATCACTATATAACATGCCCATATCATGCTCCTTACCTAATTCACCCATAAACCTTTGTAACCAAATCATTTCTTTACTAGCCTCTATAGCAGCAACATACTCTGCTTCTGTTGTTTAAAGTGCAACAACACTTTGAATTTTTGAAACCCAACTGAAAATTGTTCCACCAACAGTAAATACATATCCTGTAGTGCTCCTCCCATTATCTCTGTCACATGCCATATCTGCATCAACATATCCCTGTAGAGAAATGTTTGAACCACTAAAGCATAATGCTTGATTTTTGGTACCTTTCAAATATCTGAGAATCCATTTCACTGCCATCCAATGTTCCTTTCCTGGATTGTTCATGTACCTACTTACAACTCCCATTGCATGTGCAAACCATTGCATACATTAAGCTTCCAACTGCTGATGCATATGGAACTTTAGACATATAATCCATGTCTTCTTGGGTCTTTGGGCAAACATTTCCTTATAAAAGCTTGAAATGGCTAGAAAAAGGTGTACTAACTGGTTTTGCATTGTGCATATTAAATATTTTCAACACCTTTTGTATGTACTCATTCTGAGACAATGTTAATTTGCGATTTTTCTTGTCTCTAGTGATTCTCATACCAAGGATTTGTTTTGCAGCTCCCAAATCCTTCATTCCAAATGAATTTGCCAATTTTCTTTTGAGAACATTTATTTCCTCCATGTTAGACCCTGCAACAAGCATGTCATCTACATACAATAACAATATAATATAGCTGCCATCATTTTGCTTTTTCAGATAAACAAAATGATCAGAGTGACATCTAATATAACCTTGTTCAGACATAAACTTGTCAAATTTTAGATACCACTACCTTGGAGCCTGTTTTAAGCTGTACAAGCTCTTCTTCAACCTGCACACTAGTTTCTCCTTCCCTTTCACCTCATATCCTTGTGGCTGCTGCATATATATCTCTTCCT
>APFE030217564.1:0-34191 GCA_000404065.3 Pinus taeda | reverse complement strand
GTGACAAACTGCTCAAGTGAGCCTTTTCTTTTAAGGAGTCCGAAAAGGATCAAAAGTGACTACTCTGGAGAAACTAGGCAAAGGGTTTACCAGACAATCTGTAAAACTGCTTATACACCTTGGCAATCATATGAAAACGAAGGACTTTCCGTACTGCAGTCAATCTTCCCGAATGTTGTGTTCAGTGTGTTACAGCTTGTAAGGCAGCAAACACGGCTTCCTATGGATCAAGGATGATAACCTAGTGGAGTCTCCCCATATACTCGACGGTACGTGGGAGCACAAGTCCGTACTAGACCACAGTTGAATCACACAAGGAGGAATCACCCAACCATAATGTGAAACAATAGTGACTAGGTTTAACGACGCTGGACCACGTCTCTAGCCTAGACCTCTAGAATGTGAGGGTTAAGTTCCAATGCGTTGTTAAGTTTATTCAGTTCATTTTATGGTTGATCTTTAGTTAAGTTTCGATTTTAGGCCCTACTGTATGTAGTCTTTCACAATTGCCTAGATGCAAGCTATATGCCAAAGAATACCATTTCGTTCGATGAATACTAACTATGAGAAGGTTAAGAATTTTCAATCCAACAAAATGAGCACAATCGATCAAACAACCTAATGCAGCTAATGGCAACTAAATAAAACTTTTTCTTTCAAGAATACAAATCAATGAAAAGTTCTATTCCATTAACTATTGAACGCAAAAGAGATTTGTTCGATTTCTTTTTCGAAGGCACAATGCACTAGAGTGAATTTTGAAAGACAATAACACTGAGTAAAAGAGATAAACTCACTCAATGAGAACACAATGAAATTCCCAAGACACCAAAACAGTTCCCTAAAATCACAAAGCAATCCCTAAAAAACAAGAAAAGTCCCAAAGACACAAATGAGCCGTGTAATCTAGGCTCAAAGCGAAACAAAGCGGAATTCAAGTGAAAAAGAGGCAAGGCACTCAAATAATGCAATGAAACGATTCACAACTACCAAACAAGTGTAAGGGAGCAAATAAAGAGTTGACTGGACCGATAGAAGACCAAAACACCTAAGGAAGGCTCGACACACAAAGCCACTAGATGCCCTAGGGCTAGAAATGTGAAATCGATAGAAAATGGCAAACACCCAAAGGGTAAAGGTAATCTATGCAATTGTAATCTATGCACAATTCACTTGAAAAGTATGCAAATGTAATCTATGCACAAATGAGAATTCTAATTATGCATGTGTGATCTATGCAAGACAATTCTCAAACACAAGATGATTCTAATGTAATCTAAGAACCAGTCAAGTGCAAATCAAGAAAAATGGGTGAGATTTCCAAAGATCAAAAAATAAAAACACTCAAAGGTGATTAACACTCATACACAATTTAGCCCCCCCCCCCGGCGAATGAGGGGGAAATTTTTTTGCAAAAACAAAAGCAAAAAGATGCAAAATTGTGAAGAGACTGAGACAAACCTACAAGTAATGATCAAAGGAAATCAAATTAAGAATTTCTGAAAAGAGAGACTCAAAACCAGTCAAACAAGACTCCCACACACTCAAGCAGTTGAAAAAGATGTGGCAAGATACAAATCCAAGCCTGGCGCGACTGTCAGGCTGTAACTCGCGCTATAAAGGGATTGGCGCGGGTTGTCAGTTAGCAACATGTGCCACTAGCGTGACTGTCAGAGGAAAAGCCGCGCTAATAAAGTTTGCCAATTCAAAAAGAAAAACAAGCAGTCCAAAGCTTGGTTTACAGTATCTAGGCAGGCCAAGAAGCAAGAGGCAGCAAGAAATTCAATCCAGAAAGCTATCCAAGCAAGTAAACAAGAGAAAACCAAAGAGGCAAGACAAACCCCAAATTGTTCGGTCCATAAACCAAACCGGAGATTGACTGAAGTGGATTTGATCTACTTCACTAATGCCAAGCAATAGTGTTTCGAAGGCTATATGGCCGTACTTCAGACTCCGTCTAAAGTTTACAAATCAAACAACAAGCTAAACTCCCCAGCGGAGTCGCCAAATTGTTGGAGAGGTAAATCCCCTCTACGGATAGAGGCAATCCCTACTAGCTCAGGACGGGTCTAACAACAATCAAAGAATGCTATCACGCAAGTTTCTAATTGAAAATAAAAGGTAGGTGGTGAAGACCTACTTGAGTTCCAACACTTTCGTTTGTAGAAGAGATGTCGCCCACGTTCCTTTTCTTTGGCCAATCACAATCCTCCACTAACCTCGTGAATGGACACCTGCACATAAAGAGAACAACACAAACACAAGCGTGAAATCTAATATATGCAATTATACATCAGTCAGGAAGGAAATGATTCAACATTAATCATCACAACAATGAGATGGAACCATAATGATAGTCATCTATTATTAATAATCAACAAAGGAGAATACAACCAGCGTCCTGACGTCAAGTCCTCCTTTGGCTAGGTGCTCAGCTACACAAGTCTTGCAAAGCTTGAAAGGATGAGGGACAAGCCTCTCTCTCTTTGGTGACAAGATTTCCTTACTTAGGTTAAGCCTTATGGACACAAAGAAGGCTCTTGCAACTCTAATCTCTTGATATCTTCCTTTCAACACAAGTATTACCACTACTAGAACTAGAACTAGAACTAGCTTGCTCAAGTCATGAGACAAGCTTTTATAGATGAAAAGGAAGGGATAAGATCAATCACAAAAATAATGGATTTGGTTTCATCACTTGGAAAATTCTATGGAATGGTGGCAAACTACCTCCCATTCAAGGAGATTCGAAGCCAAACCATCTTCACTTAACATAGATTCAGTTGGTGAATGAGTTGGAGAGAAATTTCGGAGGTTGATTGGTTAAAAACTTTGCCCAAATAGGTTGGCGCGATTGCGACTTCGTGACAGAGCGCTAATGGCTCGCCCCTTTTATAGGATTTCCCCCATTGGCGCGGGCATAACACAATGGGCCAGCGCTAATGTAAAAGGGGCTATTTTTAAGGGAAAGCTGCAGGAGATGCCTTCAGGGCATGTGAAGTTCATATCCAGAGGGGGATGATGCAAGTGGTTTCAAGTCTTGTCACTTCTCACAAGTCCCGGAATGTGTCCTCCAAGGTGCAGGAGAGGGGTAACAGGGACGGTGACAAACGGTGACAAATTACTGTGTAACAAGAAGGAGACTTCTTTCTCAATGTGGAAGACATTGAAGGACCTATATTAGAACAGTAGCAACCAGAGGAAACTGGCGCTGAAAGACAAGCTTCGGAAAATCAAGTGTGAAAAGGGTGACATTATTTCTACATATCTGAACAGCCTCACCACCTTCAGAGATGACCTTGGAAGTGTAGGAATAATGACAGACGATGATGATATGGTGAGTCTTGCTCTCCTCGATCTTCCTAAGGGCTGGCATAGCTACCAGGACTTAATGAATGGAAGAGAGAAACTGCCAAATTAGGAATGACTTGTTGGGTGTGGAGCCTGATTATCTTCTGTATTCAAAGGTTTTAGCTGGATGTATACCCTAGGAAGACTGTACACCCCTCCATGCCGAGGGGTGAAAGGGAAACTTGTCCCCTCGCGGGGGTTCGGGGGGGTTAATCCCCCCTGGCTAGGGGGTCCAGGAGCCAGCGGTACCCCGACGGGGCTTCAGGGGTAACGCCCTCAAAGCTAAAAATAGATGTAAAATTGCCTTGTAAAAGTATAGTAATTTCTAGTCAATCTGGACCGTTCATTAGGCGGATGATATGACAGTAGAAGTTATGTTTAATTTAGGATTTTTTGCCCTAGAAGGCAACCCCTCGCTGTATATGAGGGAATTGTATTGCGTCTATGTATATCTGTATTCAAAGTGAGGAAAAGAGAAGAGATTGAGAGCAAAGAGGGAGTTACATCAGATATGTTGTAGGTTGTATCTCTTTAGTTTGCTAGATTATATAATAAAAGAATGACTGGTTGTTTCTCTGTGGATGTAGCCCAAACTAGGTGAACCACGTATATCTGTGTCTCTCTTGTTTTATGTGTTTTCTATGTTTATATTTCTGCAATATTTTATGTGTTCCATTGCTCTGTAATATATAACTTTCTAACACAACTGTGGTTGGATATAATGCAGGAGGATATCAAGAGGAGCACCATAGATGGTTCTTCATCTAAGCATGATGATGAAGAAAATATAGCCTTAGCCAGTAAGGCAAGGAAAGGGAAAGGGAAGGCTTCCCATTCCAAATAGATTTCTTCCCCTGGTGGGAAGAAGATTGACAAATCTAAAGTGAGATGCTTTAATTTTCATGAGGTGGGCCATTATGTAACTAATTGTCCATTGAAGAAATCCAAGAAGGGATCCTCGAAAGGATCAGAAGGTGAGGCATTGGTCTCTCAGTTCGAATTGGATTTTACCCTCATTGCATGTATGGTTTCATCAATGGTGGTTTGTTTTTGGTACCTGGGCAATGGAGCCTCATTCCACATGACCAGCAATAAGAGTTTATTCAGTACCTTCGAGGAGAAATACCTCAAGATGCACATAGAGATGGGCGATGTTTGAAAGTACCATGTTCCAGGTGAAGGTACAGTTGTGTTTCAGAGGGAGCATGGAGCTCCTCTCCCCCTGACTGATGTAAAGTATTGCCTGAACTGATGAATAACTTGGTATCAGTCACGATGTTGAAAGACAAAGGCTATGATGTAGTCTTCAGTAAAGGAGAGGAATTCCTTAGACACATAGCCACAGGTCAGACCAAGAGGATTGGGATTCGATTGAAGAATCTCTACAAAATGGAGGTAGATGACTGTGTTGCATTGAGTTCCAAAGTAGAATTGATGCAAATCCAAGATATTGGTGAGTTATGGCATAGGTGGTTGGGCCACTTGCATCATGGGGCCTTGAAGATAATGTAGCAAATTTCTACAGGACTTCCCAAAGGCAAACTTGAGAAAGTGGACACATGCAAAGATTTTACCTTGGGTAAGTATGCAAAATATTCCTTTCATGATCGAGACAGTCGAGCTGAAGTGATGTTGGAGAGAGTTCATACAGATGTGTGTGGAACATTCTCGACAGCATCCACTACAAAACAAAGGTATTATCTGATTTTCATTGATGATTTTTCTCGTAAATATTGGATCTATTTCATGTAGAAGAAGGATCAAACCTTCTCAAAGTTTTGTGAGTTCAAAGCTTTGGTAGAGAAAGAATTAGGGAAGAAGATCAGGGCTTTGGAGGCGACAATGGTGGATAGCATGTATCTCAAGAGTTTAAGGACTTCTATGCAGTGGAAGGAATTAAACGGGAGTTGACGGCACCTCATAACCCACAACAGAATGGGGTGGCCAAGAGGAATAATAGAACAATTGTGGGGGCAACTCGGGCGATGCTGCATGACCAAGGCCTACCACTTCATCTGTGGGCTGAGGCATGCAACACCATGGTCTATTTGCATAATAGAAGACCACATCACATACTTGGGATGAAGACAATAGAGGAAGCTTTCTTTGGGAAGAGAACAGATGTGGGTCACTTCAGGATCTTTGGCTCATCGGTTTATTGCCATGTGACCAAGGATGCCTTGAAGAAACTTCATTCGACAGCAAAGTTGGGGATACTTGTGGGGTACACTGATACACCTGACAATTATCGGGTGCACTTGCCTACCAGTGGGAGGATAGTGGTTCGCAGAGATCTTAAGTTTGATGAGAAGAAGGCCATGAAAGTTTCCCTTGAGAGGGAGCTTCAACTATAGGCTGTGGAGGAACTTTTCATTCTTAAGGAGGAGGAGCCTGATACTGATGCGGAGTAGCTGCATGCAGAGGTTCCAGGAGTGGAGACATCCACTCAAGTAGAGTCTTCCAGAGATGGAAAAAATCACATGAGAGAAGCTGACATATTGTTGTCAGATGCGAGAGAGAATGTGGGAGAACCATCTTCTCAACAGGTAGAGGAGGTCACTTGATAGGTACATTGGATACATGGCCCTTATTGGGGAATGTGTTGAGACCGATCCATCTTCCTTTAAGGAAGCAATGCATCAGCCAATTTTGGTTGATGCTATGGTGGAGGAGTATGAATCCATAGTTCGGAACAGTGTTTGGGATGTAGTTCCAAGACCGGAGAACAAGTCAGTTGTGAGTTCTCATTGGCTTTACAAGGTAAAGAAAGCTGTTGATGGTAGTGTGGAGAAACATAAGGCAAGGTTTGTTGCACATGGTTTCTCACAGGTCGAGGGGATTGAATATGATGAGACTTCTTCTCCTGTAGCAAGGTACTCATCTATCAGATTGATGTTGGCACTATCAGCACAGATGGGTTGGAAGATCCATCAGATGGATGTGAAGACTGCATTCCTCAATGGCAAGATTGAGGAAGAGGTGTACATAGAGTAGCCGAAAGGTTTTGAGACCTTTGATCGTGAGTCACATGTGTGCCAACTCAAGTGAGCTTTGTACGGGTTGAAGCAAGCACCTCGTGCTTGGTAAACCAGGATCGACAATTACTTCACCAAGTTGGACTTCACAAAGAGTGAAGCAAATGGGAACTTGTACCACATCATGGTAGAAGGTAAGCAGTTGATCATTGTTCTTTATGTTGATGATCTCATATTGACAGGTTATGATCAATTGATCATGTCTTGCAAGAAGACCTTGCAAGAGAATTCAAGATGAAAGACATGGGTCTCATGCACTACTTCATTAGCATGTAAGTGTGGCAAAAGGATGGGGATTTGTTTGTGTCTCAACGAAAGTATGCCAATGAGATACTCAGGAGATTCCACATGGAAAATTGCAAGCCCATGCAGACTCCTCTAGCAGGTAACTGGAGGAAGGAAGATGCACTTTAGGAGTAGTAGAAGCTACTGTGTATCGACAGCATGTGGGTTCACTGATGTACTTAGTGAACACACAACCAGATTTGTGTTATTCAGTGAACCACCTGAGTCAGGCTATGGTTCAGCCTACCAAGTTATTTTTGAAGGTGGCTAAGCATGTTTTGAGGTACCTCGGAGGCACATCTCAATATGGATTATGGTAGAGATGGTCAGAGGGAGTGAAGCTACAAGGCTTCATAGATGCAGATTGGGCAGGGAGTCCATCATATCAGAAAAGCACATCAGGAGGAATTTTCAACCTTGGTTCAGTTGCAGTTTCTTGGTATAGCAGGAAACAGAGGTCAGTTGCACTCAGGTCAGCAGAGGATAAATACATGGCTGCAATTCAGGCAGCATGTGAGGCCATTTGGATGTAGAAAATTCTAGTTGGTTTGTTTGATCAGAGGATGGATCCAACTGTGATCTATTGTGATAATCAAAGTTGTATCAAACTCTCTGAGACTCCAGTATTTCATGACAAGTCCAAGCATATCGACATTCAGTATCATAATCTTAGAGACTGTGTGGCGAGGAGGATCATGTTGTTGCAGTATATTTCGACTGAGGAGCAAGATGCTGGCATTTTGACTAAGGCATTGTCAAAGTGTAAATTCGAGTTCCATAGAGACAGGATCGGGATGGCAGATAATCCCTTTCTTGTTGAGTGAGAGTTTTGAAAATAGCAACAAGAAATGCTAAAAATAGCATTGCTAAAGCTAGCATTTAGGATATTCCAATTTAAATTTGTCCTTGAATTAAAATTGAGAATTAAAATTTTAATTTAGTCTCACCAGCTGTTTGAAAAATAATTAATTAATTCATCCTAAGTTAATTAGTTGGATAAATTCAAACATGAAGTCGTTGTGAAGTCATGCAACAGTTATCCCTTTGATTGAGGAATTATCCCTTAATTAAGGATATAAGGATGATTTGTATTTTATTTGTAATTAGTTACCTCAGTTAACTGAGTTAAGTCCAGTTAGATTAGTTCCAAACAATTTGTGGAACTGATTGTGAGTTCAATCAGTTAATGCATGCATGCATGAAACTAGTGTACTCCAGATAAATGAATATTCTCTCATAAATATCTCATGCATGTCAGTTCAGACAAAGGCCCAGTTGAGATTAAAGGTAGGGACAATGTACTATCAGTTGCTAGAATTTTCCTATAAGAAAATATCTTGCATGCAGAAGGAATTCATTCCTTGAGGATTTCGTAGTTTTATAGTGTGTTGGAGCAATGTGTGAGATCAGTTTCACACAAGGTTACAGATGGAGCACCTAGAGAGAACTACACAAGGAAATAGGAGGCTTGGAGGAAAAAGGGAAAGGAATATGAGTTGTCTAGTCTATCTATGAGCAGTGGGAGAGATTGTACTGAGAACAAGATAGCTATGAGAGCTAAAACTTTGTGTAATCCTGAGATATTTCCACTTGTATGATAATACAGATAGTGGGGTTTTTAGTTGAGGCTTTCCCCAAAGTATTATTCTATGTTTCATGTGTGATTGATTCTTCTTCTCTGTTATATGTGTTCTGTTTGATCTTGCTCAAATCGATTAAACTTCCACAAGTTTGATTATAGAAGTAGATTAAGTATTTTGCTTTAGTACATTTCATTATCAAATTAATCTACGATGAGAATTTCTAAAAATATTTTCCTCAATATCCTCCATAGCCAACTCCATGTTATCCCTACCATTCACCTCCACCACAACCATAACCCCATCCACATCCATTGTTGGGCAGCGGATCCCCCCATAGCAAGTTTTGGGGCTTAAAGCCCAAGTTTTGGTCAATGTAATGTTAGGACCCCGCAAAATGTGGGCGCAGAGCGTGAGAGTCTAGGCTTGTCCACCCTAAAACAATGTAATTTAATATAGAATGTGTTGGCCTACCCATGTTCTGTGGACCATGGGATTGTATAAATGGAGCAAGGCTGTACATGTAAAAGGCAATCTTAGCTTGGAGAAGTAATATGGGTTTTTGAATGAGGAATTCGCTCTGAATCTATAAGTCTGAGTCTTGGGTCATAGTAGTAGTAAGAGGCTCTGTAACTGAGTGCGCAGGGGCCTGGTAGAGTCTGCAGCTATGTACGCAGACCCCTACAGCTGAGTGCATAGGGCGGAGTTGGGATTGTACTTGAACAAAGGATTAATAAAAGATAAGTTAATTCTGGAATACTTTGTGTTTATTGCTTCCGTGATATTTATGCATCTCTTTACAATTTATGATTGTGCACACTGGTTATAATTGTTCAATGATGAGTGAGAATATTTGACCCACATAATTACGTTAAGATCTATAATAAAAGCACAGTAAGGATAAAGGATCTAGACAACACCCCTTTGCAGCCCTTACAGAGCTACGCGGAAGCAATTACACAAGTCGCGAAGGATAGACAGCTGCGTAGAGCAGCGCAAGTGCACAGGATTGGTTCGCAAACTTCCCAGACTTCATCAAGACATCCTAGGGTGTGGAAACCTAGTTACAGCACCCTCCCATACTACCTTGGGTGAGACCTCAGTCTAGCACCATGTACTGTTGTCGAAAGGGCCAGTAGTACCGGGATTTTCTTGCCTAAACTCACTGATGAACCTGGGTCAGGCCCCACGTAGCCAACAAATGGTTCTATTGCTAAGACTTGGATCTGCCTAAGGGATGTCTGATGTCATTCCATTGGAACCCTACAAAGGAGGAAATTGAAGTGTGGTTGGATGAGAAGCTTCACGAGTTCTTGACACAAGAAAAAAGAACTCCGCAGATTTCCGAGAAGAGGTGGCTGGATCGCTACGTGTATACGGAAATCCATGAGATCTTCTTCACATCCTTCACTTCTGAATTGTATGAGTGGATCACGAGGTTAGCCGACAGCCAGGGAAGGTATAAGCTCGATCAACCAATAGTTTGGACTCCAGAATTAGTGCATAGACTAGATACATTAGAAGATAAGATCGCGCGGGTTGTGGACCAAGTAATAATGGGATTTATCATTGATTTTACGATAAACACGACCGTGAGCTACAGTGAAGCAGAGCAACATTTTCTCAAGAGACCGCGAGGTAGGTACATTAAATCCTTGAATACCTGGATTAAGATGTTGTTATGTGAAAATTAGGTGATGCAAATACATTAATGTTTGGAATGACACAGAGCGGAAGGATCTATAAAGGTAGCATGGAATTAAAAAACAGTCCCTTAATTTCACCTTTGAAGAAAGCGAGGAAGAGCTCACTCAGGTCCCTCCAAGAAGTGTGGTCAGTTTGATAAGACAACGCATTCCACAATTACCACCTCCACTTATGCCACCACCCGGTTTGCCTCCTTTACCTACATCTTCACCCACCCCACCTCCACCAACACTACAGTTTAGCATGGCGAGCATGATCAAGCTACCCATATTCAGAGGAGTAGGAAATGAGGATTCGGATCAGTTCTGGTTTGTGGTAAGAGTAGTGTGGGAAGCACAAGGGGTCACAGATGACAACATTAAGAAGGCCAAATTGGTGAGCATGCTGGAGGATGGTGCATTGACATGGTATATTAAGCATTCCAATGATCACCCAAATGCAGGAATAGCAGAGATCCAAAATGCATTGAACAGAAAATTTAGCTGGTTGAAATCAGAGATGCAATCAATCATCAGATTTAAAGAGATCATGATGCTTCCAGGCGAGACCCCCTGGGATCTGGATTAGTAGCTGAAGAGTATGATCTGTGAGGCTAATATGATGCTAATAGATGCACAACAACGTGCATGGTTTGTGGCCTCTTTGAAACCACACCTAAGGATGGAGCTGTCACAATAGAAGCTTTCAACCCAGGTCGAAGCATTGGAAATGATGATGAGGTTGCATAAAACACCAATACAGGATCTGGGGCTAGGAGTTCAACAAATCCACGTGCAACTACATAATCTATGCTTGGAGATGTAGAGTTTGAAGCAAAATAGGGCAGCGTCGCTAGAGGCACATGGTGGGCTCCAGTATTGCAGCAATGATGCTGCAACTCCTGGGACTCCCTTCTTTACTTTTATCAACCCGGTTGTTCGTAACAAACTTGGAAGCGACGGTGCCATATGCACAAGTACTAGCTCTTGCCGCAGGTTTTCACTTGATCAACTAGCACAAGTCTGCTAGGAGCTTAAGCCAACTTCTATGAGCTCTTAGTAGAAGCTTTTAACTGCGATGGATGAAAGCTACCTCAAAGGAGGCTAGTCTACTTGCAGAAAGAAGTTGAAAGCTGAAAAGAAACGCAAACCCTAACAAACCCTAATTTTACTTACTAACCCTACTGGTGCAAGAAAATAGATGAAAGTGGTGGAACTAGATGCCATTGACTATTGGAAAGGTAAAATGCATGTGACTAAGCTACTTTTGAAGAGAAATATGAAGAAACATCTTTTTGTATTTTTGAGTAATTTCATAGAATTATTATGCGTGTGCTTTGACTAATTTTTACTGTGTAGAGGTTGATGGGTGAAAGGAAATAGAGTGGGTGCTTGCAGGAGGTAGGGAAGGTGAGAAGAGGGCCTAATGGGTCCCTAACACCCTTCCAGAGAGTTTCACAGTAATCAGATCTCGAAAAACCTCTCACGTGAACTTCTACGGGAAGTCTGCAGGGGTTCTAGAGGATGTTCTGCAAGAAGATCCGAAAGAGGGTTTTGGAGGGTTGATAGTGGAAAAATGGTGGGAAAGTGGAAATGGAGGTTGGATAAGGATTTTAAGGGGTCTAGGCCCCGGTGAATGAGGCTAACGAGTGATTAAGGTGATAGGAGTTGTTCAAGGATGGAGGGAGCAATGATGCACAAGAATGTAGAAATTAGGGAAAAGTGGGAAAATGTGCAAATGAAGGGAAGGAATATTGGATTAGGGGTTGGATCAGGTTGTATGATGGAGGAAGGGAGGTATCGCAGGTGTTCTGCACACTATTTTCCAAAAATGATCAACAAAGACAAGGAAAACCAAAGATCTAGCTATTTTGGCCTAATTTGACCTAAAAACCAGAAACATGATGCACAAAAGTTTATTGGAAGAAATCATGTAAGATAACTATGGAAGCTAAGAAAGAATAGATTCTAAATATGCAAGTACAACTGGTATCAACTTCCCTAACTAAAAATCTAACACTAGCAATTGCATGAAGAGGCAAAAACAGTGTTTTTGTGGCAGCAAGTATGCCTTGATCTCAGCTCATGGTCCCAAGGAGGGAGAGATGAGATCAAGGATTGCTTGGCGGCCTTTTTGCAGGTCTTTTCCTTTACCAAACATCAAATCAACTTGAAGCATGAAAATCTATTTCAATCATCAAAAATTACCTAAGTATCAAAGCAAGATTTTAATCTAAATAGCAAAAATTATTCTACGAATGCATCAAAAACACATAAAAGTACACAAATGAGGTACTAGCACTTCGGTTGGGCCCAACCCCAAGAGCTATAGCCTCCTAAGAAAGCTCAGAGCTGGTACAAGGTGAAATTTATCTCCATTACTCAAAAAATAATCATGTCACAAAACTATTATAGCAAAAGCTCGAAGTTGAGCTGAAAGGCAAAGCTGCACTCAAGTGTGAAAAACAACTATTCAATGGATAACCTCCTTGTTAGGACTCCATATTGTCTACTTTTGACCTTACATTTTGTCATGATGTTACCCTCTTTAGCCCATAAGTTGAAACCCTTGATAACATTTTGACCTAATTATTCCAAAGGTATGAAGTAACTCTCCTCATTGCTATATGTTTAATTATTCAACACATATTCATGTTATCTTTATAATTAATATTTGGAAGTTGACTAAGTCGCTGACGATTGTCGAAATTGTTCAAAGTCTGCAAAATTATAATTCACAGTTGCTGAAACACTAGAAACAGCAACTATGCAGTTGCTACAACACCAGAAACAGCAACTGACTAAAGTGGGTAAAACCTCATTGTGCAATGGATGAAATAGCAATTGCCTAGTGGGAGTAGTAACCATCCGAAGCTGGCAGAACTATACTTTGCAGATGCTAACACAGCACGATCAGCAACTGTCCAAAACTGGCAAAACACACTCGCAAATGCTGGAACACCAGGAACAACACAAGGACTTCAAGGGAACAGTTGAGATTTACCAAATCGACAACAATGATGAAACAACCAAGGACAGTACGAGGATCTCAAGGAGACATTTGAGGTTTACCAGTTTTGCAACAGCAAAAGGATCCGATTAATGAAGGATGACAAATTCACACACTGTTGTAACAGCATGCTATAACATGAATTGATTTCCTATTTTTGTACAAAAGGGTCAAACTGAATGAATAATGACAATCTATTGTAATAGATGTCTCCTCTATAAAGAGGGGACATCTACATTAGAGAGAAAAAGGAACCAGTTGTAACAAGAGTATTGTAGTGCAGAGCAAGTCTGAATCCTTATTGTAATTTGACATTTTGGCAGATGAATAGAGCACTTTTTTGAGCATTTTAACTTAGCATATGTGTTTCAGAGAATCTTGTGAGAGGGACAGGGCTCACCTTCTTCACAAGATTCACCAATTTCTTTTCTGTTAAGTGTGTGTGTGATTTCTGTGTATCTCTAAGCAATGCTTCTGATATTTTCCTTTTGCTGATACTGTGTTTTCTTAATCGATTGGCACTATGAAAGAGTGTGTCACCGGTGATTAGGATTTGCAGTGTGCATTGGAAAATTGGTTACAGGGGCAGGTGCTGAACATCCTTACTCTAAGGATAGGGTCCTGATCCTCTATTACAAAACAGCCATCATTTCTTTCTGCAGATTTGTTACCTTTAATTAACTATTTTCATTTCATTTCTACAATAGATCATAGCTACTGTAACACAGAGTAAGGGTTCGATAGAAATTAGATTTGTTTATACTACAGCCTTTAATTCTTTTAGAATTGAGTGCATACAGTACGAGGTCACCTTTGAAACAAAAGGACTTTCTTGGGTTGACAATTTAATGTGGTACTCGACTATTTAATTAATAAACAATTCGAGCAGCCAACATTTTGGCGCTGTTGCTGGGGAAGGCGACTAGAGATTTGAAATGAATTAATGATTTTCCTTTAGAATAACAGGTGCATGAGAGGACGTAGGAAAGCTAACTTTACAGGCGACAAAGGCACAGGAGGAGGAAGAAAAAATTTCATTGACAAGATCATTTCAAAAGCCGAGACATCCCAAAGGACAAGTTCCTGAGGGCCTCAGATCCAACATTCCTCCCAAAGAGATCACCAGACGGAGGAAGTACTAGGACTTGAAAGGAAGCTAGAAACACCAGAACACGTTGAGGAACTGGTAGAAGAACCTGAAGAAACAGAAGATACTGAAGATAGAGCAAGCGATTCAGGAAAAAGACCAATGGAGGATAACAGAGCGGAAGGAAGGGGAGAAAACTCACTCTCCACCCTGGAGTTTCCTATTGGGGATCTCCCAAGAGGAACAACCCCTATGAAGAACATTCCACTTGCAGCACTACCTAATTTTCATGGGTTATCCTCTGAAGACCCTGATGAGTTCCTCTTTGAATTTGATATACTATGTAGGAGTTATGATTATGTAACTCCTGCTCAGAAAGTAAAATTGTTTCCAACAACATTGAAAGGGAATGCGTTAAGGTGGTTTATGAGCTTAGGAGCTCAGGTAATCACAACTTGGGATCAGATGAAAGAAAGTTTTCTGGCCAAATATCAGGATTACTGCCGAACAAGAGAAAGGAAGGAAGAACTGTTTAAAATTGTTCAGAAGGAGGACGAGAATCTGGAGGATTTTGTAGAGAGACTACAGTATAATCTACAGCAATCTGATCATCCGACTATGAGTAAGGATATTCTGAGGACAATACTGCTAAAAGGGGTACGAGATGACTGCTTGGACATGCTGAATATGCTTGGAAAAGGGGATATTTCCAAAGAAGCATTTGATGAGATTGTCAACCTCTGTATGAGATGTGCCAGAGGAGCAGCAAGCAGACCAAAAAGCAGGGACAATATATACTCAAGAGTCCAGAAATCAACAAGTGGAGGAGCAACACAAGTCGAAATAGGTAACTTGTTTGAAGAATTTAAAACTGAAATGTTAAGCTCTTTTGCTTCACAAATTGATGCCTTGTAGGTTAAAAAGAAGCAGGGAGAAGTAGAAGTTGCTCTGGCTATTTTCTGTTCTAAATGCAGAGAGAAGCACCCACTGAGGGAATGGCCATTGGACAGGGTACCAATTTTTACTATTTGTGAAAAGGAACATGAGACTCAACAATGCCCTTCTTTTCCAGGAATAAAGGCAACACTGTAATCAACTGAAGAAGAAGCTGAAGCAGTGTACCTGATGACACAGAGGAGGCAATGGCAACCATAAAGACAAGGTATGAATTCTAACACATCATTTAGTCGTTGGAATAATCACTCTCATTTTCAAACAAATTACCCACCCATGAATCAATAATAATAATAATAATATCCATTTTTAAGGTCACAACAAAGCCAGACACCAAATTGGTGTATGAGACCCCCTTGTTTGTGGGACAAGGGACCCACCTCCGCACAGCGATTTGACTGCTAAGTCTACGAAGGCATACATACTCTACCCCCCTCTGGTTTTGAACCTGTGACCTCTTAGGAGGAAACAATACCCACCCTTCAATCCAATGCATTTTCCACCCATGCAGCAACCAAATCCTCCTTTTACTGATCCTACCATGTGGAATCCTTGGACTCTACAACAATCTTATTTTAATCAATGGAACCCAAACTGGACAGCCCAACAGATTCCATTTCCTCAACACCAACAATCTCTTTCCTTACCATCTAACGCTCCACCGAATAACCAGAAAATCAGACCTCAACTGCCTGTACAACCTAACCCCAACCCAAATAATAAGAAAGCTCTGCAGGTAATTGATATTCAAAATCAACCTGTTTCCCCTATGCAATGCAATGATATCCATTTACATTCTGGGAGAATAGTTGAACCCATCATTGATGATATTACTGACTCTGATAAAGAGGAAACTAGAAAAGAAAAGTCATCTAACAATAATGTTGAAACAGTTGAATCATCTTCTAACAAGACTGCTCAAATAGCAGAGTCACCCTTCCCTGAACGTCTGGCTCTTACCAAAACACTTGAGCCACCTACTTTTAACCTTCTAGGAGAACTGCAGAATTTATATGTCAAAATTCCACTATTGCAAGCACTGAGAGATGTTGCTATTTATGCTAGAACTGTTAGGGATATCTGTATTAAAAAGCCTGGAAGAAAAGCTAAGGAACCCCTCACAGTCCATGTGATGGGAGAAATGACTGCTTTGATGACAGAAAAAGGCCCCCTATGAAATATGGTGACCCTGGTCACCCTACAGTAACAGTTCAGGTTGGTAAAACCTTTGTCTCTAAAGTTCTAGTAGATCTGGGTGCTGTAATAAACATTATGACACTTGAAACAACACAATTACTACAGTTAAAAAATTTAATTAGGGAAACCCCAACCATTCTAGAGCTGGCTGACCACTCTACAATTAAACCTGAAGGAGTCATTGAAGACCTGGTAATTTCCGTAGAATCTTGGAATTACCTAGCCGATTTTGTTGTGTTACAAACTAAAACAAAGTTTGGGGGTCATCCACTAATTTTAGGAAGACCTTGGCTGGCTACACCAGATGCCTTCATCAACTGTAGATCTGGATCAATGACAATCTCTAATGGGCAGGAAACCAAACAGCTTACTCTTTATCCTCATGCCACACCCATGATTAATAATGACAATTCTGTATGGTTAGATTATGAGGATGAGGAAACCCAACCTATTTTGACTGTCAGACAAGCTTTAACTTTCAAAGACTCAACCGAAGGTGAATTAATCAGCAACTTTATTTCTAAACCTTCTTCGGTCAGTCCATAAATACATAATCACTTCACTGCAATCTTAGAATCTGAATCCCAGCAGAACCTTAAAACTGAAAATCTACCTCAGACATTAGCTGGAAGCTCCTCCAAAAGTATAACAGTAGAAATCGAGCCTGGCAAAACATTAAATATAAATCCTAACCTAACAGATGATGAAAAACAACAGTTAATAAAGCTACTCCGTGAAAATAAAGAAGCATTTGCATGGGATTACATAGATATGAAGGGGATTTCTCCTGGACTATGTACCCACCGCATTTATATTAAAGAAGGATTTCGCCCAGTCTGTCAACTCCAACGACGGATCAATCCCAATTTAAGGGAAATTGTGAAGGAATAACTTAAAAAATTGTTGAATGCAGGATTTATATACCCTATATCTGATAGTGAATGGGTTTCTCCGCTAGTAATTGTACCCAAGAAAAATGGGAAATGGAGAGTATGTGTGGATTATAGAGCTCTAAATAAAGCTACCCAGAAAGACCATTTCCCTTTACCATTCATTGATCAGGTATTAGATAACTTGGCAGGTAAGAAATTCTTTTTGTTTTTGGATGGATTTAGCGGATATAATCAGATCAAGATTGCACCCCAAGATCAGGACAAGACTACTTTCACTAGCCCATGGGGGACCTTTGCCTATAGGGTTCTTCCATTTGGGCTATGTAATGGCCCAGCAACATTTCAAAGGGCAGTGATAGGAATTTTTTCTGATATGCTAAATGATTCCTTAGAAATATTTATGGATGACTTTACTCCTTATGGCGTGAATTTTGAGGATGCATTACAGAACCTTCAAAAAGTACTTAAGCGATGTATAGAAGCACACCTTGCCTTATGTTGGAGAGGTAAATCCCCTCTATGGATAGAGGCGATCCCTACTAGCCTAGAACGGGTCTAGCAACAATCAAACAATGCTATCATGCAAGTTCCTAATTGCAAATAAAGAGTAGGTGATGAAGACCTACTTGGGATACAACGCTTTAGGTTGTAGAAGAGACGTCGCCCACGTTCCTTTGCCTTGGCCGGTCACGATCCTCCACTATCCATGTGAATGGACACCTGCACACGAAGAGAACAACACAAACACAAGCGTGAAATCTAATATATGAAATTATACATCAGTCAAGAAGGATATAATTCAACATCAACCATTACAAGTACAACGAGAATGGAACCATAATGATAGTCATCTATTATTAATAATTCAACAAAGGAGAATACAACCAGCGTCTTGACGTCAAGTCCTCCTTTGGCTTGGTGCTCAGCTACACAAGTCTTGCAAAAGCTTGAAGGGGTGAGGGACAAGCTCTCTCTCTCTTTAGTGACAAAGTCTCCTTACTTAGGGAAAGCCTTATGGATACAAAGAAGGCTCCTTGCAACTCCAACCTTTTGATATCTTCCTTTCAGCACAAGTATTGCCACAAGAGTCAAAGCTATTAGAACTAGAACTAGCTTGCTCAAGCCATGGGAACAAGCTTTTATAGAGGAAAAGGAAGAGATAAGGTCAATCCCTCATAACCATGGATTTGGATTCATCACTTGGAAACTTCCATGGAATGGTGGCAAACTACTTTCCATCCAAGGAGATTCGAAGCCAAACCATCCTCACTCAACTTGGAATCAGTTTGGTGAATGAGGTGGATAGAAACTTAGGAGGTTTGAGTGGTTGAAATCTTTGCCCAAACTAGTTGGCGCGATTGCGACTCTGAGACAGAGCGCCAATGGCGCGCCCTTTCTTTAGGATTTTCCCCATTGGCGCGGGCATAACACAGGGCACCAGCGCTAATGCAAAAAGGGCTATTTTTAAGGGCAATGAGCAAGAGATGTCTTAAGGGCATATGAAGCTCATGTTTAGAGGAGAATAAGGCAAGTGGTTTCAAGTCTTGTCACTTCTCACAAGTCCCGGAATGGGTCCTCCAAGATGCAGGAGAGGGGTAACAGAGACGGTGACAAATTACTGTGTAACACGGTTGTTGATGATTTGTGTGATGAACTAAATGGGGCTCAATTCTTTACTAAGCTCAACCTTCGCTCAGGCTATCACCAAATTTGCATGAAAGAAGTATACATTCCAATGACTTCTTTCTGGACTCATGAAGGCCATTATGAATTCCTGGTCATGCCATTTCATCTCTGTAATGCCCCATCCACTTTTAAGAGCCTCATGAATCACTTGCTCAAACCATATCTTAGAAAATTTGTCCTTGTTTTCTTTGATGACAACCTCACCTGGGAAAAACATCTTTAACATGTAGATCTTCTCTTGCAACTACTTCGGAAGCATAAATTATTTGTCAAATTGTCCAAGTGCTCTTTTGGAATGGAAGAAGTTGAGTATTTTGGCCACATTATGGGGTGTGAAGGTGTTAGGGTGGATCCCAGAAAGATCAAGGCAATGCAGGATTGGCCTCAAACAAAGACCTTGAAAAGCTTGAGAGTATTTTTGGGTCTCACCTACTACTATCGCAAATTCGTTCACAATTATGGTCGCATTGTTGGACCCCTCACTCACCTTCTCAAGAAAAATCCATTCCTCTATAATGATGAAGCGCAATAGGCATTTATTTCTCTCAAACATGCCATGTGTTCCACTCCCGTATTGGCACTACTCGACTTCATCAAATCTTTTTTGATTGAATGTGATGCTTCAGGTACGGGTATTGGGGCTGTCTTAATGCAGGAAGGTTAACCTTGGCCTTCACTAGCCGACAACTAAGTGGGACAAATCTGGGAAAATCTACCTATGAGAAGGAGATGATGGCCATCTTACATGTAGTAGATACCTGGAAACCATACTTATTGGGGTGGCATTTCCAAATCCGCACAGACCATCAAAGCCTTAAATATTTTTTAGAGCAACACCTATCCTCGCCACAACAAAACAAATGGCTAGCCAAAATGTTAGGATATGATTATGAGATAATTTACAAGAAAGGGTGTGAAGATGTCGTAGCATATGCTTTATCACGCCAATTTGAGGAGGAAAGCACCATGCTAGCAATCTCTCTTACCATTCCAGAGTGGATTGAAGAGGCTCGCAAGGAATGGTTTTCACATCCTTTTCTCTCCCAACTCATTAATAAATTGCAAGCGGATCCAAGTTCCAAAGTGGGCTACTCTTGGCAGGATGAGATGCTTCGCTACAAGGACAAAGTAGTGATATCACCAACATCCACCCTCAAAAGCCACATTTTGGCAGAGTTGCACTCATCTCCCATTGCAGGCCATTAAGGCTTTCAGAAGACTTATGCTCGCACTCGACGCTCATTCTTTTGGACAGGCATGAAAAAGGACATTCTTACTTTTGTAGTTGAGTGTGATGTGTGTCAGTGCCACAAAGGAGAAACAGTCAAATCCCCAGGCACATTATAGCCATTGCCCATCCCTGCCTCAATCTGGATGGAGGTTTCTATGGATTTCATTACGAGTCTTCCGAAGTTAGGCAACAAGTCAGTGATCATGGTGGTTGTGGATAGAATTTCTAAGTATGCTCATTTTTGTGCCCTACCCCACCCTTTTACACTAGCTTTGGTGGCTCAATATTTCATGGACCAGATCTTCAAATTGCATGGCATACCCACTTCCTAGTGGTTTTTCTTCTTTTCTCTAGGGGAGCCCAAGTGGAAGACCTGTAATTCTGCTAATGAATTCTAGTGTAATTTCTATGGTTAGACCCCTGAAATTGACTGTAGCATGGGTTTTTGAATGGGGTCTTAAAGATATTAAAAATTCCTCTATAACTTCTTCATCATACCCATGAAATTTCTCAAATAAAGGCATCCAATTTTCCCTGGTAAAGAGGGCTACCACTTATGGGTGTTCGTGCAATTTGGTGGAGTTTAGAGGCTCCTTTCTCATAAAACCCCCCGTCATGATGTTCAGTGATTGCTATAAATTCTCAGGTGAGGAGGAAAGCAGCAAATTTTCAAACCTGAAAATAGAGGAATAGCTGAGGTTTTTTTTGGAACCAGAGAGAGTTTTTCGTGTTTCTTCTTTTCAAAAACAAAATTTAATTTTCCTGCCCTTCAAACTCTGTTCTCAACCTTACTTTACTTCTCAGGTTGTTAGAGGAAATCAATAGTTTTTCTTTTAAAAAAACACAACACAGAAAGCAAGACATTGTTTTTCTTTGACAGACCACCCAATGCAAATTCAGTGCTTTACAGGCTTAATTTCCTATGGTTGCATCACTTCTTCTTATAGGAGAATACCATGGAGGAGAAAGAGATAGACTTTTAGTGCAGAGAGTAAAATGGAGAGACTATATATATTTTAGAAAAACACAGGCAGACTTTTGTTTTCACTTTCCCTTTCTTTTTCCACCTAGTACTTTGCTTCAAATCCCACCACCTTTTGTAGATATATAACATGCAAACTAGGTTTTTCCAAGTCTACCTTCTTTTGAGCTTGAATTTGGCACAAAATCTTGAATTTTCCCTCTGCAGAGCTATTCACTGGCCTTCCTGTAGAACGACTCCTGTAGACTATGTTTCCACTCCTATAGAGTGTGATAATGCTCCTGTAGAGCCCGATAAGCGGAAGGGTTTTGAACACTGGCAGAGAGTGATTGTTTTGAAGTTCTGAAGGTGGTAGGTAAGTTGTTGCAGCTAAGAACTCATCGATGCAAATGAAAAAAAAAGGTGGTGGAGGCTTCTACTGCAACGTACTTAAGCTTCAGGCATGTTCTGTGGTGATGAGGTGTGGTGGCAGGAAGGGTACGTTATCCCCATCTGGACCGTTGGTCCCTACTCCAGTGCCATTAAGATATTTCATGTCACCTGCCCACAATCACTTCTATCATTCCCATTATACACCACCACCACTACTTATTTTGAGTTTTTCTTCCCAAGTTGATGGACCACACGTGCCGATTACACCTTCTGAACGCTGTTTGAATTGGACGAGGCTTGTTTGAACTGGATGAGGGTGGCCAGTTAGCTGGCCACCAATTTCATTTAATCGTGACCATCTCAATGGTTCATGTAGTTTCTAAATCATATTCATGCAATAGAGGAATGGGTTTAGCCACTTACCTATTAGTCGCTACCGTGATTTGCATGCTCAAACTTTGGCACTTTGTTCATGGACTTCTACTACTATTGGCACTCGTGGCTTCTAAACTAGTGGCTTGGCTACCTCATGCTAGTGATCTTTGATCAGGAACCACTCCTTACACGTTGTATACACCTAGGGTTGTACTGACGCTGCCTCTAGAGCTTGGTTTTTAAAGGGATTAGCTATTACAGGAATCCTTTAGGACTATAACAACTAACTGAAGAGACAACTGGGGAAGGTTCTGAAGGAAAGGAAAAGCAGCTGGTATGCACCAAGTAAGAAACAAATTAAGAATGTTGTTGTTTTATTCATCATTTAAAAAAGAAAAAGAAGAAAAAAAGAAACAAAATTTCTGTGTTTTCTGTGTAGGGAAGAAAGAAGCGAATGGAAATGTAGTGGTGCAGGGATGGAATGGAGAGTTACGAGGATGAATGGTGGAAGGGAGGTCCACAGGTCTTCTGGAAAAAATATTTAGCCCTCTGATTCTTTTTTGAACTTGATTTCGAGCTCTTTGTGGTTTCTACAGGATCCTCCTATAGAATGTACAGAGTTTCCTTTGGGATGCAAAATTTCCAGAACAATTGAGACCGAGGCTTGGGAAAAGACAATGGCAATGGAGAAGTGAGCTATCAAGGATGTATTCAGCTTGTCCATGTCCTTTTTTTCCTTCTGTGACCCTCCTGCAATCTACAATGCATTCAAAAGAAGTTTGTTTTTTTTTTGTATTTTTCTCTCTATTTTTTTCCTCTTTTTTTTACGAGACAGCTAGGGCGCCTCCAGGAGGTTTTCACCCTCACTTCCTACCTTGGGTACCTCCAGGAGGTTTTCACCCAGGGGTCTTTTATTCTCTTTTTTTCTATTTTTTCTTTTTTTTGTTTTGTTTTTTTTTAGGGTGTGGGTGGAGTGCATGCAGAGACCTGCTCCACTACCAACAATGTTTTACTCATATTCTCAATGACTTCTTGCTTGGAGAGGGGCTTCCTATAGATCTTCAATCTATGCCCGTTGACAAGCATGGGGATGGCTTCTTCATCAATGGTCGGGATCAAAACTGAACCATTGTCATTTAATTTTTCTACTGTGTACGGTCCCAGCCATCTTGTCCTCATTTTTCCTTTGAAATCTCTATATCTTGAATCATACAACAGTGCCCAATCTCCTTCCTGGAATTGTTTTTCTTTGAGGTGTTTGTCATGCCATATTTTCCTTTGAAGTTGGACTAACTCTGAGTGGAGAAGGCCCTGCAATCTTTGTTCATCCAATCCATTTAGCTGAAGTAACCTTTCCTTTTGTGCATGGCTGATATCTAGGTCCAGCTAAGTCGTTGTCCTTAATTTGTTATATTCAGATTCTACTGACAGCAAAGCCTTCTTCCCATAGACTAGCTCATAGGGTGTGAACCCTTTGGTGGTTTTCCAGGTGGTGTTATAGGCCCAAGTGGCCTCAACCAATCGATCTGCCCAATCTTTTCTGGTGCTGCTCACTACCTTGGTCAAAATCCCTTTCAAAGCTCAGTTAGTGACTTCTACCTGTCCATTTGCTTGCGGATGATAAGGGGTGGAAGTTCTGTGCTTAATTTTGTGATATGTGAGTCGGTCTTCAATCAGATTGGAGGTAAATTGACTCCCTTGATCTGTGACTAATTCTCTTGGATAGCCAAACTTGTAGAAAATATTTTCTCTCAAAAACTTAGCTACTTTTTCTTTTGTAGCTACCTTGATCGTCTTTGTTTCTGCTCATTTTGTACTTGAGCCCAGCTCTATTGGAGGTTGGCCCCTCAAAGAGGCAAGTGAATATTTCTTTCCTTTTTGAATAATAAAATACATGCTATTATTTCTTATTGTTCTGTGTTCTAGGTATATTTCTTCTCATATTTGGTATTCTAGTATCTTCTCGTAGGTCAAGAGCATAACAAAAACCCCCTTTCATCACTTACACCAAGACATAGACAATTGTGCTTATAGGGAGCTTAAAATCCTTCACAATCCCATGTTCAAAACTGGTGCACACCAGAAACACGATTCATAGGGGGTGAGGCTTAAGTCTTAGTGTGTGCAACTATCCACGAGGTTACCTGACTTGCTGGTCAAGGGATCCACATTGTTGACTAAATACCAAGAATAACATGATTTGACCACCCCTATGGGACGAAGGTAGCCTTAGTGTCGAGTCTTATGAAAACACCCTATAGGGATGGTTGTTGGAAGCAACCATCTCTGTACCCCACCTTCATCTAGTCAGCCCTACTTGTGGACATCAGACCCCATCAAATAAGAAGTATTTTGGAAAGCTATCTAAAACAATAGAACTAGGGCTTGATTCATGATTTAGACAACCTGTAGGCTAGAGGTATTTTTTCTATAGGAGGTGTTTGGTTGGATTAGAGTAACATATCATTATAATTAGTTTTCACTTCACATCATTGCATTACGTGTTTTCTTGTTGTTTTTTTCTTTCTTTCTTTATCCTCTCCCCATAGTATTTCAATTTTTATTTTGTCCTGACACCATTTCACCCCCAAAATTCTTGTCACGGAGACTTCATGGCCTTCACCATTACTTTCCTTTAGGATATTCTCTCACCCCTACTTGACAAGTAAGTGTTCCTCGATCCCATCCTCCACCTAGTCCACATACAGACTCTACTTCTTCTTATTCCTCAAGTTCCTCCTTTGATTACACATCTTCCCAACACTAAATCACTACCATGTTAGGTGCTAATGTAGGTAGTGAAAACCTAGGTGGTAACACTAGTCCTAACAAGGGTAACTCTACAGGTGGTAACACTAGTACTATCTAGGGTAACACTACAGGTTGTAACACCAAAACCTCTTTAGATATGGCCACTAATCCAATCTTACTTCCCTAAATGGTTGGTAAACTCAAATATCAACATGTCTTTCTGTAGTGCTAAAGAAGGTATCACATAATTTGAAAACGGATTGTTTTTGCCCCTCAAATTCAGTTATTTGTATGAGAAATCATGTGCATGATCCAGGTACTAAGCTTTACATTATTGTATTTACTAAAGAGTAAGTGAATGCTAAAAATGGGTTTTATATCCAAGTAATAAAATCAGTATAGAAAATTGGAATAGTTTAAAATCTAGAAGTGGATGAAACAATGTGCAACATATAAATAATGACAAATAAGAAGAAAGTACATGTTTGAAGACATGCACTAGGAAAAATGGGGCTCTTGACATTGAGAGTTCACTAGAGAAACATTGTGCCTAGGTTTCCAATGATCAGCTTTAGGACATTGTTAACTTACGAAGCTATTGTAATAAAAATGTAAATTCCTTAAATTATATTGTAATTTTCCAACATAATTTTGAATTGTGGAAAGCTTGTTGGAATAAATTTATTCCAAGGCTATATCAACTACATGTAATAATAATTTGAGAATTTCATACGAATAGGTTGGTTGGATATAAAAGGATCTTAAACTTCTCAGAAGCCCTAGCTATAAGGTTGATTTTGGCAGTTCATCTCAAGTATAGGTTTGTGGCACAAAGTTATAAAAAAGAAAGTGTACCTACCCTCCTCCAATCATGCAATGAATCCAACGTATTATGAAGGTGGCAACTAATGCCTCTCATGTTTGGTGAGTACCAACAAAATCATTTCTTATACCTTTCTTATTATCGGGTCGCATTTTAGTTAACAAACAGGGAATGGAAATTCTATTCGAATTACAAGTGACATTTGGATTGGTTTAGAATTTGATTTACATATGGATAAAAATCTAAACATATTCATGGATGATGCAAGCATTCTATATAATAGACCTTGTTATTGGCTTAAATGAAACATTGACAACAAAACCGTCATTTGTGGATCTTCCTTCCTCAACAAACAATTCCATGTATCTCTCAAACATGTACTCTAGCACACAAGATTCCCTCGGTTACTCCTCTTAGAAACAAGTTGTTCATTAAAACAGCTGGAGTAATTGGATGACCCATATAACCATCTCCATTTTCACTTGATATGCACTAGTATAAAGTTGTTAGAAGATGTAGAAAAGCGAGAATGGTGAGCATATCCATTGACATGAAAACACACAGTGAACTTCGGATATAGTATAGAGTTTTAATTTGGATAATAAAAAGTATTGATGACAATGGTAAGGAAATTTGATCTCCTTTTAAAGGGTTGATGATGATTGTTAGTCATGATTATCAAAGCTAAAGGTTGAAAAGAAAAATCCTAAATACCATCTGATTACCACATGAAATTTTATGATTAGAATAGTTAGATAACGCACATTGATTCTAGGGCTAGCTGGAAAGTACAAAGTTGCTAGAATTGGTCTAAACAGTATTTTCTCTATGCAAGGTAGAAGGAAAAGAGGATTTGAAGCACATTTATTGGAATAATTAATTATTCCAAACAATCTATTGTCCCTATCCATGTCCTCATGGGCCCTATCCATGAGACGACATGGCATCGCCCACATGGAGGCCATGTAGGTACCTTCCAAGAATGGAATCATGTTGGTTAATGTGGTTGTGCCATCTGGGCCACATGTGGATGCCACATGAATACCACACGGGTGCCATGTGGCAGCCCCCATTATAGATGATGCATAATATGATTAAGAAAAGTTCAAGTAGGAATAACTTTCAATTCGGGAATCAGATTGAGATAAAATCTCCACGAGATGAGCATAATTGTAGCATCAGATTTTATATTTTATGTTGTGAACTCATCTTCGTAATAGACATTAAGAATCAGGTCGATTCAACAAGTAACCCTTTCCACAACCCAATCTAGTAATGGGGTGGGAGAAGTTGTTAGTACTCGAGTGGGAGAAGATGTTATAATTGGAAATGTAAACAAAAGGCAAATCCTGAAGTGAGCTTGGACAACATGATGGATTGTCCCATAAGAAAAGCACATGCACAAAGGCCATCTTTTTGGATAATTTTTGTTGAACCTTGGAGGCACATATATCCTTCCCCACTGCAAGGAGTGAGAGGATGACCATGTATTGAAAGATACATACAAGTGTCATAGAAAATCTCTCCAATACCCTCCAGTCTCCAACAATTTTGCATGAATACAATTGTCATAGAAAATTCGTCCAATATTAGTTCTAGGGGAAATACCCATTTCAATCTCTTTCATTATATCTCTAATTCCACCAAAGTTACCATGGATTCTCTTGAATATGATGGATTAGCAAACTTTACTATTCTGTGTTGTAAGCTTTGAAACCAAATTTGTTAACTCCAACTCTAATTTTGATTGAGGAGAAAATCACCATCTAATTAAAATGACCAAAACAAACCCTTTCTATAATATAATAGGTTTAAAACCCATATAAATAAAAAAACAATGTTAAGCTGCCCATTCAAAAAGCCAATAAAAGCCCATTGATAAAAAATTGTAACATCTACAATGTGCCCAAAAAAATTTGGGTTCCCTTAACACCATATCTTCTAATTTATAAAGTCACTAAAAAAAATAAAACTCAAACTTAAACAAAACCATATTTCAATTTGTGGAAACTCACCATTAAAAAGGCGTGACCCGACTTCATGTGGTGTCCTTCTCAAGGGAGTCAGCCTACCTTCATGGACTTCATGTGGTGTCCTTCTCAAGGGAGTCGGCCTACCTTCATGGACGCTTGATAAAAATACTAAAACCCAGTATAAAGTGAAAGACATATTTCATTGGACTCGATCATCACCAAGTTGGACGTTCATTGATATATTTCGTACTACTCGTTCGGCCATCTTCTCGGAGATTCTTTCTTCAACAAAATCGTGAAGGGAAAGGGGTTAATTTGTGAGTGAGAACATGGAACCTTTTTACACCGACAATGCAAAAGATCATGAGCACGAGTCAGAGGTGATTCTTGATTTGCTGCCTCCAAGATTTAGAGAAATTAGTGACAGTTCAACAGCCATGGAAAGTTTCAATTTGATGAACGACGATCTTATAAGCCATCGAATTATTCCAAGCCTCGACGGCCATCTACGGGCCCTCATTTCTAACGCCAGGTCTGGACTTATTGCTAACAGACTTCGACATTTGGTTGACGCAGCCCCGCCGCCACCACGACAATGCAATCTTCTGTTTCGCGTGAAACCAAGAGGTTGGCACGAGAGACGCGGCCGTCGCCGTGAAACCACGGTGAGTGAAATAAATTTTATAGACTGTGCCATCAGAGACAAGAGGTTGTCACCCTTCCCTCAACATGAGTTCACGGCTTTAACTATTCCGCATGAGTTGCCACCAGAAGAATTCTGTAACGGATGCCCCCGTGGTAAATCCTTTGTGGAAGCGATCGGACATAAAATTATTTTCTGGAATAGTACAGATGATCGGCAGCATCCGTTCTGTTACATACTAAATTCGGACCAGAACTCCGATAGGTCTTTCCGGGCTTTGGATACTTCCACAATAGCTGGAGAACTCCACAACGAGTTTTATGATCGGATTAGGAAAGTAACAGTCGGAGATCGGTTGATAGTGTTGTTGGGTACCGGTAGAAATCGTGCAACAGTGTTGTCCTTAGACGTAAACTCTGAAAAGTGGTCACTTCTTCCAGAGTGTCCGTACAACTTAAATGTTACACCTATCCCGTGGAAAGGAAAACTGTATCTAGTAAATCTTACTAGCTGGGTATATACAGGCAACGATGATACTACCATACTCGTTCCCATGCACTTCGACTTTCAGAGCAACGTGTGGGTAGTGGGAGGAGAAGTGAACACAGCGTTTGCTCGGCATTTAATGAAATTTCCTAGATATGTTCCGCCTTCCTCCCGTAACTTCCGTAAATTCTTTGTCACGTGCGCGTTCGGGAGATGTATGATATCCTCCAAATCCGGAACACTTTATGCCATATCTCAGAGGGAGTATGCCAGTGGCGATTATGGCGAGTATCCCGTTGGGGCTATTTACGCTATGGATGATTTAGCAAGTGGATGGAGGCTAGTTCAGAGACGGAAAAGTGAGCACACTCAACAAGTTGATCCCTTCAAACTCCCTAAGCTTCCTAAAGGTAAATATGTATGGACTAGAACTAACTGTTGGGAAATAAATGAGCACGATATACTCCTGGTTGTTCTACATCTTGTGTATATGGAAAAGGGCCTCAGGGCGAGGTATGCGTGGTGGACATTCAACAAAGATGACGGTGTTAAAAATTATGGTTACGAGGAGTTAAATCGGTCGGCTTTAAAAAATGCTTCCGATATTTCACTCTTGAAAATTGAAATGTGAAAATTTTGAAATTGATTTATTAATGATAATTTTTTTAATTGATTTTGTTAATGATTTAATAGTTCAACCAACTTTTCTATATGTATTTGCTATCTATATTAGTTAACGGAAAAAAAAATCTTTCGAACTTTTTTAATAAAAAATTTAACCATAATAAAAATTAATCTTTTCCTCTTTGTGTTCTCTTTCCCTCTATTGGGATATGCTAGCGAGGGAGGTATTCTCTATAAGTATCTTTTCATTGTTGAAATTTATTTTTCCTTAAGAAAATTTTTCTCATATAGGTTTCTGGCCAAAGTCTTTAATGGCCTTAGGAAAATGTATCAATCTCCTTTAGTCATAACCTAGCCAAATCCTCTTGGAATTTGAGTTCTTTTAGCTTCTTAGGTGAGAATTTTCTTTTGGACCATTCACCTTTTTATTCAATGTCTTTTATGACCTAGCAAAGTCCTTCTGGCTTCAAAGGTGAATTACATCTATCTCCTCCAGTCGACATAGCCAAGTCCTTTTGGCTTCTAAGGGGCAGATTTGTCCAATCCTATAATTTTCCTTAGACACTCACTTAAGGCTGACCTATTCAAGTCCTCCTGACTTAATAGTTGAATGTATCCTATAATTTCCTCATTAAGTACCTTAGGTCATTCACCTTTTTGGTCAAATTCCTTTATCACTTAGGCAAGTCATTATGGCAGCCAATTCGTCTAAGCTTTAGAGGTGAATGTATTCATCTCCACTGGTCAAATTCCCTGTTGCAAAGATCTAATCATTCCCTTCTAATAAGGGAAACATTCAACATCAAACTAAGCTCCTTTTGTCCTTTTACGTTGGGTTGGGTAAAAGAAGTTTTGCAAAGAGGAAGAGATGAAGAGGAAAAATCTTACTTTGTGGCTATAATGATAGACATAAGGATTGCACTATATTGGATTTTACTTGTAAAACATTTCTCTCCAAAAATATTAGGCAATAACTTGTCTAAAAATAATTATTTCAAAAGCAATTCTAACACATATAAATGCTAGAAGAAATAATGTGTAGTTATAATGGAGTGACATCTTCCTTTTTTATGGTTGATATCAATAGTGAATCCCCATATAAACTAAATATATATTTCATACTATCAATATTGAATGATATTTTTCTATGGATAGTCTCCTTGTCTTAGTGAAAATAAATCTTGATCCATATGAACTTGGTGAGCATCTCAAGCCCAAGACCTATCCATTCATTGGTTTCATGTGTCATTAATGAGACACATCATGTGCACCCATTTATGCTACTTGAGCTTATGGAGACACCTCTTCATCTACTATCTCCTCAATGTTGAAGTTAGTGCCTATACATGAGACCCTACCTTATGGATGACCCCATTATAAACACATTTCATGGTCTACATAGTTATCATCACTAACAAAAACACTTGTACATGAGACTTTGACTTAGGGATGTACATCATAGGTATAAGCACTGAGGATAATTCTTTTAAAATGTATATGGAATGGTGGGATCCCCTTATCGATGTAATAGGATTGATGAGCTAACTAGAGTTAATAATAGTATATGTATAATGATAACTCAATGTAAGTCTTAACCATGTAAACTTAATTATTGCAAAAAGATTCTTAATAATATAAGAAATATGTAATGGCTTACATTCCTTTTTAATGAACCTACTTTACTCTTTAAAGTGTTCACCTTTCACATTTTCTTCAATCATCTCTCATAAAGTGATACTAAACATTAATAAGCTTTGTCTTAGAATGATAAGTTGGTTTGTTCTCTGAAATGATTTCACTCTAACTATCACAATAAATCCTTACATCCTTTTGTGTCAGTCGAATACTTGAACAAAATCTCTATAATGATACTGCTTCCTTCCTTGAATGGATGGTTCTCATGTATTTAAGTTTTCATAACTCTTAAATTAAAAAACTATGGAGAGTTCTAATCCTTCCACCCATGGGTTTCAAATTGAATTTTCCTCCTCCTATGATTCTAGTTCTCATTTGATCCCATAGGAAAACATCACCACCATCATATGTTTCATACTCACAAAATGATTCCCTATGAGAAGTCATATGACAGGATGCCCTTGAGTCAAACAACTTTGATCTACATGTGTACTTGAAGATTACAAGTACACATTTACTCCTTCGATTGAGGAGGTTTTCACTTCTATAGGAATATCATCAAATACCTTCCCTTTCTTAGCAAATTTGTATCTAAAATATTTCTTGCAATTCCCTTCTTTTCTGCATCTACAACATATCGTTCAGAATACTCTTGGATCTAATGATATTTTTTTCATGTGTATATTTTATGATACAGCATATACATAATCTGGGATACATTCATTGGTTGAATTTTGAGGTTGAAAATGAGCTTCCACAGGAAAATAATAAAAATAAAAGTTAAAATAATAAAATAAATATTATGAATTTTTAAAGAAAAAACATAAGTTACTTTTTTATTGTATTTTTGAATTATCTCCTTATAGGGTTACTCAAATGTCAAGTGTATACACCAGTTGGATCCATAATTAAATTCCACACCCAACGATTACCCACTCTGCATACTTCTGGGAAGACCCACATTTTTTTTAATTCTTTAAAAAAACTTCTTTAACACATTTTTTAATGTATCTTCAAATTTTTTCAATGTGGGTCTTCTTATAAGTATGCAAAGTGGATACTCATTGGATGTGAAATTAAGTTTTACATCCAATGGGTATCTACACTTGAAATTTGAATAAGCCTATAAGGATATAAGTTTAAAATACAATTAAAAAATAGTTTTCTTCTCTTCCCTCCAAAATATTTACCCCTGGGGATGACATCATCATAATAAGATCTCTTAAAGTTAATTGTGTTAATAAATTCCTTTCAGGCACACTTTTGACCTATAAATCCCCCTAATATTGGATGAATATGGGGTGCAATTGGACCCAACCAAGATCCAAGTCATTAAGGATTGACGAGCCCTAAGGAATCTAACAAATTTTCATAGCTTCTTGGGCCTATGTTGAAGTTTTATGTTGGTGATATCTTCCTACGGGGAGGAAATCGCCCTGAATGTTGCGTTCAGTGTATCACAATGTACAAAGCCATCGACTTGGTTACGTACGGGTGCATAGTAACCTAGTGTTTTCCTTCCATATATACCTGAAAGTATGTGGAGGCCCAATCTGTATTAGTGATGTCTAATGCAAAACCGCATAGAGAGAGCATTCCCATATACTTTACGTATTGTAACACTGCCCTATATACCAAAAGGTACGTGGATGAGCTATGATATAATCACATATATCGAATGAGGTATCACACTTGGTATGTATCGCAAACAAGTTAGTGACAGCTGCTATGTTTTACTACGTTGGAACACGTCTCTAGCCTAGAACCTCTAAATGTTTTGCATTAGGTGACAATGCTCCATTAAGTTAATTCCGCTGAATTTTAAGTTGATCTTCTTAAGAATTTTCCTTTCAAGGTTCACCACATGATTTATTTTTTCAATTTTCTAAAATGCAACTAATATGATAGGCATTCTTCTCATTCAATTGAACAATGAAAACCTTAGCTAGTAGGGATAGAGCAACCAAATTTTTGACAAAGAGCAAAGAGCACATATAATGCAATTTCCCTAGCTATTCATTTCAAGAATTCACAAACTACAATATCAAAGATGAAAGTTTTTCTTTTCAATTTACTTAATGTTAAGATGAACAAAAGGAAACTAATGCACATACAATCAATCAATCTTTTTGCAATAACGAAGACTTTACGACAGTTCCTTTTCGAAAGAAATGAAGACTTTTACGACACTTTCATTTGAACAAAGATTAATTGACTATAATCTAACTTTTCCAATGAAATGATAATGATAAAGAAATCATTTAAGAAAAATTAATCAATCAAACCCAAGTAGGCTGGAATGAGGAAATACAAATTGATTTCAAAGAAACTACAATCATTGATCTTTAAGCAAGAATAAATAGAAGGAAATTTGGAAAGAAAACCCAATCCGAAGGTGAAAAATTTCCCTAACGTGGATCATCACAGGTCAAAGGGAGCCTAACAGCACTATAGAGCACTGCCTCTCACTCAAGGGTGCTCTGCAGAGCACTATCCCTTGACCAAGCCTTCGTTGATTCCAAAGATGCCACTCAAGAGCCATCTAACCTCAATTTTTTGACCAAAAAACACTTCAACAAGGCTCAAATAGAATCAATGAAAGAAAGTAAGGTCTGTTAGGGTGTCCTAGGATGTGGATAAGCTACTTGGAATGAGGATAGTTCCCTAGCAAAGTCACTAATTTGTTTTGGAGAATCTAGTATCTACAGATAAATACTAATTCCCTGGATAAGTAGCCATATCTAGAACAATAGTTTAAAGCACTTTAGCTTTTTCTTATAAGTAATAGATAAGACAAAGAGGATGAGGAGACCTAATTGTAGTTTTTCTTTCCTCTTGTCTCCTTTGTATCAGCCCCATCGCTTCTTCCTGTACTTAACATGCTTGAGAAGTACCGGTAAACATCAACATAAGACAAAGAACCAATCAAAGAAAAATATATGTTGATTACAAGTAAATGGATTCAGATACATTCACACATATAAGCATCACATATCAAGATAAGCATATGGGAAAAGGTGCAAATACTTTATTGAATATAAGGAAGAATTACAACCATGAAGCTTGATTCCAAGTCACTCCTCCAACTTTGGTTCCATCCACATCACATCATAAGCATGCCAATCTGGTAGCATAACAACACTTACAATACTATCAATTCTCAAACTAACATTATCTCCTTACAATCATCGAAGTCTAGCCCTTGATCACTTAGATGAGTGCTCAATTTATAGGAAGATGGAGCAGGTTTTGTCATCAATGATGGTATTGAATGGCCTTCCAAACTTATAATTTGTTCCATCGAGGAAGGGATGAGAAGATAGGATGTCTCTTAACTCATTCCTCATCCATTTTCGAGATCATAGGAGATGATAAGTATGGGAATCATCTAGAAGGCTCCGGAAGATAAGAATATTCCACAAACCCAATGTGAATTTCGCTCAATCTCGCCCAGCACAGGTCAAAAAGGACTTAAGTGCTTTGCAGAGCACTGTGGCATGGAATCAACTGCTCTGCAGTGCATCCTTGCATGG
>APFE030217562.1:0-10981 GCA_000404065.3 Pinus taeda | reverse complement strand
TCCTTTTCCTCCTTTGAGCCTCAACCTAGTAAGCATCCAAATATTTACACAAAATTGTTAAACCTTAAAAACCTTGAGCTCTAATACCACTTGATCCATTAATGAAAAAGGTATTATAGACTATGTGTGAATTCACTTATGTTACTTAATGCAATGTATCGATAATATTGTGAATAACATAAACAATTAAACCATTTAAAGACACATTCAAACACACCAACACAACAAAATTTAATAAAGGAGTTCACCAGAATTCCTGGCTATGTTTCTTGGTCCTTTCACTTCTAGTGTTGACCCCTTTATTTTGTCTTAAAGATGTTGCTACAGGCATGAGCTCAAAAATAGAGCCTCATATGATAAAATGGACGTCACCACTATGTCCAACTCAAAATTTTGAGTCAAATGAGTATAAACTCAACCAATTTTGATATATCGTATGATATATTTATGATATAATATATCGCGTATGGCTTATAACATTACCACATGTTTAACATGTTTCCTATTCCCGATGGTTACATACAAACATTTGATGCCAAGGGATCGGCAGTCTGGGGTTGACCCTGACTGTCTAGTCCTTTTTCAGGCATATCCAACCTGCAACATTAAATACCATATCTTCGCATTAATAAACAAGTGATGCGATAACTCATCCAGTGAGTGGAATTCGGTGAGATCTTAGGAATCCAGGAGGTCAGGGGTTCGATCCTCCATGACCCCTAAATTTTTGGGATTCGCATGCTAATACTAGACAAATTTGGGCTGCCACATGTCCGCACAAGATTGGTCCATGTGCACTAATCAAAAACTGCCACGTCACCTTCCTTGTTGATGTCATCAAAACCATGTGGCGCATTCCCAGGACGACTCGTGTCCTATTGATGTAAGCATTGACTGTTGATCGTTGACCAGTTTGACTTTGACTTTTTGACTATTCTTAACTTTTTCATCCGAACTCGGATTTTTGCGCCATTCACACCATTGGAATCATCTCATCGGGCACTTCGAATTGATCCCATTTTAAACTAAATTTGAAGACTTTGATCTTGAGGCAAAATTGTATCCATTTTGGATCAGCTTGGTTTACACTGCCAAGCCAAGACTTAACTTAATTAATTGATCTCCCAGATATAGACAGAAACATCTAGTTGATCTCCCTTCACCATTTCCATGTCACTTATGTCTTACCACCATTACGCCACCAAGGCATTTGTTACGGAGAATCTTAGGCCTTCATCCCCAATTTCCACTTGACCATATTAATCCTCCCCACAGGGTTCGAGTTCATAGTCCCTTGAGTCCCCATACCGACTCTTCTTCTGGTTCATTTGATTCCTCATCTCATTCTGAGCCTCCTTCACTAAATACCAAACCACTACGAGCGCAGGAACCCAAATTGGTGTTGGCCCTGGTTCTACCCCGACAGTCACATCTAGCAGAACCATCTCAAAAATCATTCCAGCAACTCCCATGATACCTTCCATGGCTGGGTTAAGTCGCCCAAATTTTAGCTAGTTGATAAATGACCCTATACATCATAATGTTGGTTGGCCAGCTATAACGACTAAGATTCCGTCTGACATTCCCAAGTTTGAGGGTAATTCTCAAGAGGACCCCACCAATCACATCTGCGCTTCCATATGTGGTGTTCATCCAATTCCATCACCGATGACTCCATTTGTCTTCGGTTGTTCCAATGCACACTCATTATAGATGCTACAAAATGGTATGTAGACTATCCCACTGCCTCTCATTCCATTTTCGTGATGCTTGCTAGAGTGTTCCTTTCATATTTTCAGTTACCTCTCCAATACGACATTGGTACAGAGCTCTTGACCACATTCTATTAGTCCTCTGCCACTCATCTTCCGATCATGTTCAGGAATGGCATAGAAGGAGGAGCACATGCCATGCCCTGCCCTTCAAAGACTGTGACTTATTTGTTTATTAGGAGCCTTTTATCACCCATTGCCAAAGATTCCATGTCTCATTTTCCCCAGACAAGAGGAAGAAGCTCTCTAAACCTCTATGAGATATGACTTGATTTAAGCACAATTCGGTTATGTCTATACCATCATTGCAGACCTCCCCCATCCTGGAGGTGCCAATGCACTGAGGGAATCTCATGACACTGATGGTATCATTGGAGCCATTTTACATCCTTCACCATATACTCAGCAAAGTTATGGATATCTATAGGGGGCACCAGTTCCTCCAACACTTATGCCTCTCCTACTAGAAACATGTTTTTAGGGCTAGCCAATGCTCAACTTGTCTACCAAACCGTTTTCCCTCCACCATCTTATCCCTATGCACAACCGAGCACTCCATCCCCTCAATCATTAGCATCGTAGCCTCCCATGCATCCTCAACCGCAGCAACCACCACCCCCTTAGGGTCAACGGTTTGAACAACAGAGTGGGACCAATCACCCAAATTCGAAGAAAAAGAATAAGGGGAAAGGTAATAGGGGTAACCATGGTAATCAAGGTAATCAACCTAGTGAACCCCAGGGGAACCAACCTAATACCAACAACCAGCAATAGGGGTATCAGACTAAGAAGAGCAAGGCTATTCATATGAGCAAGCCTTGTGCATGTTGTGGTGTACATGGAAATTATACACATGATCGTCCTCTCTTACCCTAGATGCACCAAACATGGGAAGCTCAAGTATCTTCTAGAGGTCAATTACCCATCTAGTAGTCGCCTCAGAATCTTGTGCCATCTTAACTGACAGTGCTTACAAATCCTTTCCCATAGCAAGGATTTATTACTACTCAATGTCAGATAGGTCAAGAATCCCACCCCCCCCAACCTTCTAGTCTTGGTGACTACCAGATCCTCATGATGAATTCTGACGAGGTCAATCCCTTTGATATCAAACTGCTAACTCGGTTGCTCAATATGAAAATCATCAAATTTTTCCACCACTGAGTCCAAAACCAAAGCATCTATTGAGCCTCTTACAACACCAAATGGTCTGCTACATATCTCTCAGCCTAAAGTTGGGTCAATTCCTAAGATCCCCAAGGGACCATTACGTCATAATGTGGCTTCTAACCGAGGTTCCCATACATACAGTATAGTAGCTGACTTGGCACAATAAACTGTTTCCATGTCGATGCTGGAGGTACTCCACTCTTGCCCATCTCAAAATAAATCTCTACTAACTATATTGGGCACAATAGATGCTTCTAACGATCGTTTAATTTTCTTCCCAATTGATACATCATAACAGATTCTCCCATTACCACTCCTCTCATCAGTGTTTCACTCAGATTCTATAAAGATTCCTCATTGTTGGGTGCTTTCCGTCATCCTCCCCCTCTCATCTTAGAGCCTAGCTCTTTAAGTGCTTGCATGTTACAAGTGTCATGGGCTGCTTGCAAGAAGTCTAGTACATCTGAACAACAACCCGCTCCTCAACACCCTAATGTTCCCACCTCAGCTAAGCCTTCTAGATCCACTCACCCAGGACCTCCTTTATTTGTGGGTGCCTCTCCTTTTTTCCCACTGGGAACTGTTCCTCCAAGTCTCAACCATCTAAGAGTTGTTTCGCTAGGAAATTACCCTGCAGGCTAGATACCTTTCTTGTTTCCTCCTTCAGGAATCTTTTATATCCATGTCATGGCTTTGCTAGTCCTCCCTAATATGACTTTGGGGATCCTAGTCTGGCACATTGATACCCTTGGAGGTACCTCGCCTCGTCAGCTAAGACCATATCATGCTTTGACCCTAGTTCAACCAGTCCTTATAGCCCCTACCACTACTCCAGTTCCATCGCAACCTCAACAAGAACCCACTCTTGTTGCGAAATCATTCAGGCAAGGGGGAAAAGCCAAGAGGAAAGAACCAAAGGACAAGGATCCCTAAGCTCCTCCACCCTCTAAAGCGCCAAAGCTGTCACCAACATGCAATTTCTGTAAAGTTATTGGACATGCCACCAATAACTACCCTAAACTTCCTCATCTCAAACCTTTGGTTCATGAAATGTTCCCTAAGTCAAATAGCCCCGAGGTCCAAATTACCTTACCGGGTCCACACAAAAAACTCAAAATGTTGCATACAACTCACCCTTGTTCCTTTTGTGATCATTATGGTCACTATTCCCATTATTTCACTTGTCTCAATGAATTTTGTTATTTCCTTCAAGTGCATTGTGAATACAAGGCCACTCATAGTGGATCATCTACTCCTCTACCTGTGGATTCTGGTACCTCTAGTGTACCAGAACAGGGGGACTCTAGTACTACCATCGTGATCCCTCCACCTGATGTTGAGATGATGGAATGCATAGTCCATATCCTTTACCTATCATCATCCTTGATATCCTCACAAGAAAACATATCTGAGGTTTCTGCATGCGCTTCTATCAAACCTCCTTCGTCGGAAGCCTAAGTCTCAACATCGGTAGATTTTTCATCTCCTAACTTGTCATCTACCATTTCAGATGATGGATATGTGAACCTTATTTCTTAGGATGATGCAACAGGTACCTATGCTACATTATGTAGTCAATCTTCATCCCATCCCCCCATCTTCCATTCTAATGAGGACATCATGGAAGCCATGACTACCCCTGATTATCCTTGATAAGATATGCACCATCTTGTATACTTCCTTCCATATTTGGAGTCCACCACTCTACATACATCCAATACACCCATAACATACTTGGGGGAACATGCCAACCCTAACCCCATTATTTATATAATAAGGGTTGAGTCATAGTTATGGTTAGTTAAAGAGTCAATAAAGCCCATATTAATAATTGTAAGTGGTTGACCCGCATTTGAAGAAAGGGACCACAGTTAGTTGCAAACAAGCCATGGTATTAGATAGATGGTATTAAGATAACCATGGTACTAACCCATGGTATTGCATGTATGAATCCTATATAAAGGATAGAGACTCCCCATTAAGGAGCATCGTGTCTTATTTTGTAATCGAGCCTTGCTCTACTGTAGGTTGCCCCCTCAAAGAGGCAAGTGAACATTGCTTTCATCTCCAAATAATAAAATAAATGATGTTATTTCTCATCTTGTTCTATGTTCTGGGTTGTGTTTCTTCATATATTTGGTATTTTGGCATCTTTTCGTAGGTCAAGAGCATAAAAAGTGGTATCAAAGCACTTTCCAGGGCTGATGGTATCTCCATTTTTAGCATATTTTTTTTTTGCTAGAGACGTGTTCTAGCGTCTTTAAACCACGAGATCTGTCATTGAGCACATAAACCTACGAATTTGAGGAGGCATGCATTCAGGAAATACAAGAGGTGGTCACGCTTGTTGGAATCCCTTGTAACCCCTATGGGTACCCCTTCAAGTAGTAGTGCATTAGATAGAACCGCGCATGGACTGTCTTCCATGTACCCTATGGGTATATTAGAAGCCCCCTAGGCTCACCTAAAACCTAGTCGTAGATAAACTGTTGACTATCTTGCTACCACAGTACACTGAGAACAGCACTCGGGGAGATTACTCATGTGTACAATACGGTAGTCAGGTAGTATGGCTAAGGGTATGATTGATCCTCCTTAGTTAGTGCCCTGAAAGATTGGGCCGAGTACTACTATTGGACCCTTATGTATATTGTGATCTGTAGCACTTGACACTCCTTGAGACCATAGTTCCCTCATCTCTTTGCAGATCACCCATTATCTTCTTTGTTAGATCAGATCTAACAGGTTGGGTTCTGTCGTCGCCACGATAATCAGATCAACCAGTTCAGGGTCTACAGCCACAATACCATTCAAATCTAGTAGCTAGGGTTCTGTCGCTACTGCAATGCACTTCACATTCAACAGTTGAGGGTTTCATAGAAATATCTGACCATTTGCACAAGGAGGATTGTGGCTCCTATACCCTGGGGTGATTCTCATAGGATATTAGGTAGGATTAACTTTTCTGGAAATTGTTTATTGCAGTATTGATAAGCGGGGAGTAAAAATCCTTTCAGAGTAAAAAAAGAAAAAGCTCCTTTCAGAGCCTGCCCAGGATGCTTATAAGAGACTTGGCCCATAAGAATCAGGATGACAAGCTGAGCACAGTGGTACCATTCACTTGTTAGATTCAATTTTCAGGTGGTCCCAATTTTTTTAAAAGTTAAGACAAGTGACCTAGATCTATTTATGGTAGAAACCAGAGCTCAAGCCATGGCCAATGAGAAGATTGAAACCATTGAGAAAAGTTTGGATTGGATAATGGATTAGCTAAAGACATTAACAGACACAATCACAAAGGGAAAGTTAGCATTACAAACAAAGGCAAATGGTTTTAATGAAGAGCTTGAAGGAGAATCTAGCCATCATCTTCACTTCCATGGAAATCACCAACATTCGCACCCTCGACCTCCCAAGTTGGACATGTAAAAAATTGATGGCTCTAATTCGGAAATATGGGTAGCACAAATGGAACAATATTTCACTCTGAATCACATCGTAGATGATTAAACTAAACTATGTGTGGGAGGCCTTTACTTGGACCAAGAAATATGGCAATGGTGGCAGTGGCATTATAAATGCTATCTAAGGACAATTACTTGGCAGGTGTTCACAAAATCCATTTGTGACTGCTTTGATCGTGAATCTAATTTTTTGGGTCATCTTACTAAGCTCAAACAAACAGGCACAATAAACGACTATATTACAGCCTTTGAGAAATTAGCCTTCCGCACAACAAGTCTGGGAGATGAATTCTACTTGGAATGTTTTATAAGTGGTCTCAAAGAAGCCATCCAAGCCCACATCTGGATGCACCACCTAGCCACATGGATGGAAGCTTGCACAAAGGCTATCGAAGTGGAATGTGCTTTAGCAGCCCAGTCGCATCATCCAAATTTCATAGCCAAGCGATGCCCCACCCAGGCTCAGGGCACTACCCAAACACTTAACGTTCAAAAGGTGTCCCTCGTAGAAATGGCTGAAAGAAGAAAGAAAGGATTGTGTTACTACTGTGATGAAAAATACTCCTCGGGGCATAAATTCAAGGAACCCAAATTATTTCAAATTGATGCTACTAATCACAGTATATCTAAGGAAGCCCAACCCTTTGAGGGACTAGAGGAGGAAGATGAGGACAACCAGCATGACAATGAGCTCCTAGCTACACCAGAAGAACTAGTCATCTCACTCCATGCTTTGGCAGGAATTTCTTCTCCCCAAACTCTCAAAATCATAGGTTTTATTAAACATTGCCCTGTATTAGTATTGATTGATAGTGGCGGCACGCATAACTTTATCCATCAGAGAGTTGTAGAAGCAGTGCATTGTTTTGTCATAGCAATCTTTAATTTCTAGTTCCAAATTAGTGATGGGGGGACAATGAAATGTGAAGGTCGTTGTGAAAATATCAAACTTCAGATGGGATATTACCACCTAAAGACCCACATTTTTGTCGTCAACATGGGTGCTTGTGACAATGTCTTGGGTACAGAATGGCTCCGCACACTACACCCAATCACAATGAATTTCCAGGAGTTATATATGAGCTTTAAGCAAAAGGACCACACACATACCCTCTGCAGACTCTTGGTAGGTACACTTTCTATCATCAGCTTGCATCGAATGGAAAAGTTGTTAAAAAAATGGCCATCATGGAGTTATTGCCCAATTTAATGCCATCCAGGCCATCAAGGCCACTACTCTTCATATCCATCCTGAGATGCATTAGGTCTTAAATAGCCACCATCAGGTCTTTGAGAAACCTCATGAGCTTCCACCCTCTAGAGGGGAACATGATCATCATCACTTTGGTCCCAGGGGCACAACCACCGAATGTGTGCCCATATAGATACCCTTTCACCCAAAATAATGAAATTGAAACAATCATCAAGGAACTCCTGGAAGCTGGTGTCATTCATCCTAGTATCAGTGCTTATTCATCACATGTGGTCATGGTGCTTAAGAAAGATGGGGAATGGCGCATGTGTTCAGACTTTAGGGCCCTCAATAGGCTTATAGTCAAAGATAAATTCCCCATCCGGGTTGTTGATGATTTTCTGGATGAACTAAATGGGGCTCAATTATTTACTAAGCTAGATCTTCGCTCAGGCTATCACTAAATACGCATGAAAGAAGCAGACATTCTGAAGACTGCTTTCCAAACTCATTAAGGCCATTATGAAATCTTGGTCATGCCATTTGGTCTCTGTAATGCCCCATCCACTTTTCAGAGCCTCATGAGTCACCTGCTCAAATCATATCTCAGAAAATTTGTCCTTGTTTTCTTTGATGATATTCTCATCTACAACATCACCTACGAAAAACATCTTCAACATGTATACCTACTCTTGCAACTGCTCTAGAAGCATAAATTATTTGTCAAATTGTCCAAGTTCTCTTTTGGCATGCAATAAGTTGAGTATTTGGGCCACATTATGGGGTGTGAAGGTGTCAGGGTGGATCCCAAAAAGATCTAGGCAATGTAGGATTGGCCCCAACCAGAGACCTTGAAGAGTTTGAGAGGATTCTTGGGTCTCACTTGCTACTATGGAAAATTTGTTTGCAATTATGTTCGCATTGCTAGACCCCCCACTCACCTTCTCAAGAAAAATTCATTCCTCTGGAATGATGAAGCAAAACAGGTGTTTATAGCTCTCAAATAGGCCATGCGTTCCACTCTCGTATTGACACTACCTGACTTCACCAAATCTTTTGTGATTGAATGTGATGCTTTAGGTACGGGTATTGGGGTTGTCTTAATGTAAGAAGGTTGACCCTTGGACTTCACCAGCCAACAAATAAGTGGGATACATTTGGGACAATCAACCTATGAGAAGAAGATGATGACCATCTTGCATGTAGTGGATACTTCGCGACCATACTTATCGGGGCGACATTTCCAAATTCGCACAGACCATCAAAGCCTTAAATATTTTTTGGTGAAATGAATATCATCGCCACAACAAAATAAATGGCTAACCAAAATGTTGGGATATGATTATGAGACATTTTACAAGAAAGGGTGCAAATATGTCATAACAGATGCTTTATGATGCCAATTTGAGGAGGACAACACCCTGCTAGCAATTTCTCTTCCCATTCCAGATTGGATTGAAGAAGCTTGCAAGGAATGGTTTTCACATCCTTCACTCTCCCAACTCATTAATAAATTGCAACTAGATCCTAATTCGACAGTGGGATACTCTTGGAAGGATGAGATTCTTTGCTACAAGGATAGAGTAGTGATATCACTGACATCCACCCTCAAAACGCACATTTTGGTAGTGTTGGTTCCAGTCTTCGCAACCTGTCACCAGGGATCAAAATGGGCTCTTACTATGTTTGGTTTTTAGAGATGTTTTGCATATGAGTTTTAGTGAAAATCATATTGTTATAGACATATTTGGGCACTTCAATCCCAATCATATATGTTGATAAAAAAAGGGCTCTTTAATCCCTAAAAGTTTTGTTTCATACCCTAAAGGATCATGGTCAATTGATTACATCATTTCCCAGAAGTTCCACCTAAAAAACTACTCAGAACTGGCCAAACCTGGACCATACTGATTGCTCCATGGTCAAGGCGCGATGCATACTGGCTACCACACTAGCTAGGTGTGATGCATACTGAAAGAGCCTTCTGTGGGGTGCGATAAGCGAGAAGAGACAAATGGCAGAGACAGTTTGCTAAGTGGATGGTCAAGGAACCTTCTAGAAATTTCTCCTATGGCACCTGCCTCTCTGAATTCGCCCATGGATGAGTAAGAGATCAAAGAAATCTCCAAGTGGAACCAAGAACTATCAGTGAAATGACACTAATCAAAAGCCCATAGCTGACTCACCCCCTTGCAAGACATCTATATAAGGATCCCTTATTTAAGAGATCTGGAGGCTAGAATTTTGTAATTTGTAAGTAAGTGCTGTTGGTTTCTCTTTGAGACTGTTACACAGTAAAATGTCACTGTCTCCTTGTCAGTTTCCCTACTGTGTCATAAAATCAAATCCATCATGCTCATGCTCTCTGAAATGGCCAAAAAACCCTCTTTTCCTAAGTTTATTATATCATCACGACTGTTATTAAAATAACTGTGCTGACTGGCGGATGACAGTATAACTGGTGCGCAACCAGTGCGGAAGCACACAGATTTTCCGCGCTGGTCGAATTTCATAAACAATGCGCCCTCCGCTTGTATTAGTTCACGCTGACCAGACCTCTTCTGTAATTGAGATGCGATGCTAGCGCGCCAGCCCAGTTTTGCACCCGCGCTGATCCTTTTTGGGCGAGTTTGTTCTAACAACCAGCCTTCCAGATGACTCTAGACTTGGTTGTTAGCTTTGTAAAGGTCACCATCCTTTCTCTGGCATGTCTGTTCGCCTGGTCACCCACTTCTCTTGGGGGTAAGCTCATCCTTTCATTATTCATGGAGACTCCTTCTCCTATATAAGCCTCCACCATTGCCATGAGCAGCTAGTTTTTGACATATAGACTTTGACATAGGGGAATTCATAGTGCATTAGTGCTGCTCTTTGTAGGCATTTGGTGTGTTGTGTGTGAGTATTTCTATAGAGCTTAAGGAAGGTTATGAGTTTGTTGCCTTGTGTGAGAGAGAGACCTCTTTGAATTTGGGAGATCTACCTTCAAAGGTGAATGCTGATGAGACATGCTGGTTGGACCCTCTAGAGAAGGACTCAACGTTAGAACTTTGGTTGTACCTTACTCTATTTCTGATTAATAAAAGATAGATGACTACTGTTATGGTCCCATTCTCATTTGTCTTATGAATGATTAATGTGAATTACATCCTTTTTGACTGATGTATAGTTGATTTTAGTAGATTTTACGCTTGTGTTTGTCTTCTCTTTGCTTGTGCAGGTGTCCGCCCACGAGGATAGTGGAGGATTGTGATGGGTTGGAGCGAAAGAGCGAGAGCAACATCTCTTCGTCAAACATAGCGCTGGAATCCAAGTAGGTGTCCATTACCCACTTGTTAATTGCAACTAGGAACTTGCAGAGTAGCATTGATTGATTGTTGCTAGAC